>JAHIAM010005882.1:0-105200 GCA_021605205.1 Aegilops longissima
GTCTTGTCAATCATCAACACTTGATGCTCTTTTCTTGATTTCTACCTTCGTCGATTTCAGCATCACGAAGAGCTTGGGAATACTTTGTCATCCCTTGCATATTATAGTTCATCACGAAGTTCTACTAACTTGGCGATGGTGACTAGAAATTCATCAATCACTATCTTATCGGAAGATTAAATCCCACTTGATTCAAGCGATTGAAGTACCCGGACAATCTGAGCACATGCTCACTAGTTGAGCGATTCTCCTCCATCTTTTAGCTATAGAACTTGTTGGAGACTTCATATCTCTCAACTCGGGTATTTTCTTGAAATATTAACTTCAACTCTGGAACATCTCATATGGTCCATGACATTCAAAACGTCTTTGAAGTCGATTCTAAGCCGTTAAGTATGGTGCACTAAACTATCAAGTAGTCATCATATTGAGCTAGCCAAGCGTTCATAACGTCGCATTTGCTCTGCAATAGGTCTGTCACCTAGCGGTGCATTAAGGACATAATTCTTACGTGCAGCAATGAGGATAAACCTCGGATCACGGATCCAATCGCATCATTGCTACTAACATTTTCAATAAAATTTTCTCTAGAACACATATAAAAACATAGGGAAGCAAAAACATAGGGAAGCAACAACGCGAGCTATTGATCTACAACATAATTTGCAAAATACTACGGGACTAAGTTCATGATAAATTAAAGTTCAATTAATCATATTACTTAAGAACTCCCACTTAGCAGACATCTCTCGAGTCATCTAAGTGATCACGTGATCCAAATCAACTAAACCATAACCGATCATCACGTGAGATGGAGTAGTTTTCAATGGTGAACATCACTATGTTGATCATATCTACTATATGATTCACGCTCGACCTTTCGGTCCCGTGTTCGAGGCCATATCTGCATATGCTAGGCTCGTCAAGTTTAACTTTGAGTATTCCACGTGTGCAAAACTGGCTTGCACCCATTGTAGATGGACGTAGAGCTTATCACACCCGATCATCACGTGGTGTGCAGGCACGACGAACTTTGCAGCGGTGCATACTCGGGAGAACACTTCTTGATAATTTTAGTGGGAGATCATCTTAAAATGCTACCGTCAATCAAAGCAAGATAAGATGCATAAAGGATAAACATCACATGCAATCAATATAAGTGATATGATATGGCCATCATCATCTTGTGCTTGTGATCTCCATCTCGAAGCACCGTCGTGATCACCATCGTCACCGGTAGCGACACCTTGATCTCCATCGTAGCATCGTTGTCGTCTAGCCAACTATTGCTTCTCGACTATCGCTACCGCTTAGTGATAAAGTAAAGCAATTACATGGCTTTGCATTTCATACAATAAGCGACAACCATATGGCTCTGCCCGATTGCCGATAACTTCGGTTACAAAACATGATCATCTCATACAATAAAATATAGCATCACGTCTTGACCATATCACATCACAACATGCCTGCAAAAACAAGTTAGGCGTCCTCTACTTTGTTGTTGCAAGTTTTACGTGGCTGCTACGGGTTGAGCAAGAACCGTTCTTACCTCGCATCAAAACCACAGCGATAGTTTGTCAAGTTGGTGCTGTTTTAACCTTCGCAAGGACGGGCGTAGCCACTCAGTTCAACTAAAGTGAGAGAGCAGACACCCGCCGGTCACCTTTAAGCAGCGAGTGCTGCGCAGCGGTGAAACCAGTCTCGCGTAAGCGTCTGGCGTAATGTTGGTCGGGCGCTTCATCTCACAATACCGCCCGAACCAAAGTATGACATCTTTGGTAAGCGGTATGACTTATATCGCCCACAACTCACTTGTGTTCTACTCGTGCATATAACATCAGCGCATAAAACCAGGCTCGGATGCCTTTGTTGGGGAGCGTAGTAATTTCAAAAAATTCCTCACGCACCGCAAGATCATGGTGATGGCATAGCAGCGAGAGGGAGAGTATTGTCCACATACCCTCGTGGGCCGTGGCGGGCGTTATGACAAGCGGTTGATGTAGTCGTGCGTCTTCACGATCCGACCGATCCAAGCACGAGCGTCGGCACCTCCGAGTTCAGCACACGTTCAGCTCGATGGCGATCCCGGACTCGATCCGGCAAAGTGTCGGGGATGAGTTCCGTCGGCCGCGACAGCGTGGTGACAATGATGATGCTCTACCGGTAGCGAGGCTTCGCCTAAACTCATGACGATATGACCGAGGTGGAATATGGTGGAGGGGCACCGCCTGCGGCTAAGAGATCAAGGGATCAATTGTTGTATCTTTGGTGCTAGCCCTGCCCCTCTATTTATATGTTGAGCCGGGGTGAAACTTGGAGCAAAAACCTCCTCAAAGTCGGTTTTGCCGAAAGGCAAGAGTCCCACTCGGACTCCAGGACCAAGCGCCACAATCCTTGGCGTCGGCCCGAACGCCATGGGCCTCGGCGTCGGCCCGGGGCGAGCGGGGAGGTCTCCGGCGTTTGGCCCCTGCCTCCATAAAACTCCTTTTGCACCAACCTAAAGCCTCATGGGCTTGACCCCTTAGCCTAAACATAACATCCAATATATGAATCTTTACGTCTCGACCATTTGAGACTCCTCGTCATGTCCCGATCTCATCCGGGACTCGAACTCCTTGGTACATCAAAACATGTAAACTCATAATATAAGCATCGCCGAAACCTTAAGCGTGCGGACCCTACGGGTTCGAGAACTATGTAGACATGACCGAGAACTATTCTTGGTCAATAACCAATAAGCGGAACCTGGATGCCCATATTGGCTCCTACATATTCTCTGAAGATCTTTATCGGTCAAACCGCATAACAACATCGTTGTTCCTTTGTCATCGGTATGTTACTTGCGAGATTCGATCGTCGGTATCAATACCTAGTTCAATCTCGTTACCGGCAAGTCTCTTTACTCGTTCCGTAATGCATCATTCCGTAACTAACTCATTAGCTACATTGCTTGCAAGGCTTATAGTGATGTGCATTACCGAGAGGCCGAGAGATACCTCTCCGACAATCGGAGTGACAAAACCTAATCTCGAAATATACCAACCCAACATGTACCTTTGGAGACACACTGTAGTACTCCTTTATAATCACCCGATTCGTTGTGACGTTTGGTAGCACCAAAGTGTTCCTCCGATAAGCAGGAGTTGCATAATCTCATAGTTACATGAACATGTATAAGTCATGAAGAAAGCAATAGCAATATACTAAGCGATCAAGTGCTAGGCTAACGGAATGGGTCATGTCAATCACATCATTCTCCTAATGATGTGATCCCATTAATCAAATAACAACACATGTCTATGGTTAGGAAACATAACCATCTTTGATTAATGAGCTAGTCAAGTAGAGGCATACTAGTGACTATATGTTTGTCTATGTATTCACACATGTATCATGTTTCGGTTAATACAATTCTAGCATGAATAATAAACATTTATCATGATATGAGAAATAAATAATAACTTTATTATTGCCTCTAGGGCATATTTCCTTCATATAGGCGCCTTGTGAGCCGCCAACCATCCTCGGAGAAAGCGCCCGGGAGGCAGCGGCCGGCTCGGGGCTCGGCGATCACGGCTTCACGCGCCGCGTCGGCGGAGTCTTGAAGGTGCCTGCGGGAGGCAGTCTTGAGGCATGGCGGTCTGCGCCTTGGAAGGGAGAGGTGGAGCTGAATCCAGCACGGCCACATTCAAGGCAAAGCGAACGGCGCTGCAAAACCTCGCCCCCTCCACGCCGGTAGCAGCCAGCTGGGAGTCAGCAGCGAAGGAGAATCTGAGGTATCGGGCATCGCGACGGCGAATCCAGATCCGATAAGCCCTGTGACCAGCAGCGGTGACGTGGGTCGGCAGGAGGCGTCTCAAAGGCACGAGAGGCGAGGAAGCCAGCGGGGGGAGGCGGGGCGACCGGGGCGGGGTGGCTGGGGACTGATCTGGAGCGGGGCTGCAACGGCGATGGTGGCAGCGGGCGCCGGAGCAGCGCGTAGCAAGAGCGTGGGCGTGAGCATGGAGTGTTCTCGACTCTTTGGGGTTTACCTTTTTTCCGAAGCACCAACCGTAGAACAATCGCTGTTTTTCACTTACATGGCCCCTTTGGGGTTTGATGAAGTAACTGGTCGTTTGGATGTTGTTGAATCCTTTGCTTGGTGCAAGCACACACTTATGCTCCTCTCCCTTATAATGCACTCTCGCGGCCTAGAATTTCTGCATTGGCTCGTCAATATAACGCTTGGATTCCTAAGCATTGTCGTATGTACAGGTGTGTTTTTTGATGCGTATATATGCGGTTCATCACCACGATCGCTACGCATCACCAGTGAATAGTGATGAGCTGCTCACCTGAGAATACAGTGGTCACTACGCCCACGCGGAGTTGTGGCTGGAGAAACTTGAACGCGACGGACTCGTGCGGTGCGGCGGTCTCGGCTCTCGGCTTGGTCTGGTCACCTTTTTTTTTAGAAGTGGACTGGTCACCTTTGGGCTCGCGAACACGTAATACTGGGCCGTGGATCCTGTTGGAGCCCAAAAGAACGAGAGGCTCGGCTGGTCGCCCGAGCGAAGCAGGTTTCCTGCTCTTTCGTTTCGTTTAGTACCACCTCGCTTGTGGAGGAGGGAGAGGCGGTCGAGATAGCTATAAAAGGAGGGAGAGGGCAGTAACAAAACCGTCTTTTGGTTAAGATCAAGTATAGTATCTATTTTTATTAATTAATATATCTGATATATGGGCACATGGTCCATAACAATATTAAATTTATTTTTTATGGGGGAGAGTCCACCACAATGGCTTTGCCATTGCGGTACTTATGTGTTGACTGGGTGTTGCACTACAGCCCGGCAGGCGCTCCCCAACCAAAACTAAATTTATAAAAATTATGAACAGTGAACAAAGAGGATTGAGGTTTGTTTATATCCTTGAAAATCACTACAGATTCAAACAATCTTATACCAAAGACTGTTAAACCTCATTGGACATCTGCACGCAGGTGTGTTCTCAAATTTGGTTCCTGTGACAGTTTGCGTTTTGTTTTCATATGGATCGCCTCAATGCTGTTGATTTGTCTATTGACACGTTGTTGATTGCTGGCCTAACTCGTTGCAGCAGCTATAATGGGAAAATGAAAACAACACCATTTCGAACTTGTTGCAGCAATGATGGACCAAAGCTAAGGTTAAGAACATTGATATAAATCTCTGTTCTGCAACTGCAACATTGCCACCTAAACAGGCAAGTCAAGGAATCACAACACTTGTTTTCTCAAGCGCTTCCATTATCCGTGTGACTGCAGTGTCTGTGCCAGCCCCAACTTCACAGAACTTGTTCACATAATCTTATTTACCTTTGTGTAAGTGCACGAGTGCAAGACTAATGTGTCAGTAATGCCGCAGAACAGAGATTTGTATCATCTGCATTATGTTATTTGTTTAAGTTTAACAACTCTTGCTTTCTGGCAGATAGTTACATTTTCATGTGCATGCTTATGAATAAAGCCGTCGAATAACACTTTCCACTTGTCAACGCAGAACAGTATATAGCGAGGATAATACCGAACATCACATACCACACCAGCCAGTATCTACATAACCTACCACTGCGACTAGAAAATAAAGCACTTAAGCATCTCTTTTTAACAGAAAATAAGATCGCCGGAATCACTGAGAGAGATGAATAAAGCCGTCCCACTTGTCCAGCGCTTCTGGTGTGCTACTGTAAGGCACCCTAATCAACTGAGATTTTCATTCTGATCCTACTAGTGAGAAGAATAAAATCCTAACGGACAGGGTAAGATAATCATCAAGATGTTATTCTGACAACAAGAATTGTCGATTGCCTCGGAACAGTTAGTGCTCTCACTTTCACTTTGGAAAAATCAGGACAGTGATCGCCAAATGGAACCGATCTCGTTACAGATCAAATGGATTCACTAACCTTTCCATTTATTCGGCCTAGCATTGTATGTGTGCGTACAATTCAGACTGTTAGCGGCGCTAAGAATCTTGTTGGAGTAATAGGCCACGGGTAGCCTAACCCGAGTCCCAGAATCTTCTAAGACATCGGGGCGGCTCGCCCTTGAGCGTTAAGGCAAGCGCCTGTATACGGTGGCGGTGGCTGAGCGGCCGGCTGCCAGAAAAACGGCCATGCTCGGGAAGGCGGCTCAAGGCAGGCCGACTCCTAGCGGCGGCCTCCGGAGGCCGCTCTAGCGATCGGCCCATGGCGCCCTCAAAGTCTGCGCCCCCATTAAGAAGGCGAGGCAGTGAGGCTACAGTATAGCCCATCACCCCTGTATCCAGGGCCGGGCGTGGCCACAGTACTCCGTACAGGCGGAGATCTCCGCCTGACTCGACACTGTTGCCACTCCGCCCCTGACGTCACCCCTGTCAGGCGGAGCCCTGCTCCCACGACCGCATGTCGGTACGGCCAGAAGACGGCGGGCCCTATCAGGCAGCGAGAGCCCGGAAGACGGCAAAGCCTCATCAGACGGACCCGAGGGAAGCCGGCTCCTAGCAGTCGGCCCACTCCTTCTCCGGGGCCCCACGCGCCATTAACCAGATAAGACGTGGAGTGGCTACAGTGATCTCCCGCCAGGCGGCGGGGCTATATACGCCCCCTGACAAGCATGTGTCATTAGCGTTGCGACTCGATGTCGGCGGCCGGCAAGACTGCGGCGGCGAAAGCGGCTGTCGGCTCCGTGCAGACCAGCCGGCCAGGGCCCACAAGGCGGTGGGCCCATCGGTGGCGGGCGGCGACGAGAGAGGCGATAGTCGGCCCTCGCGCGGCAGATTACCATTGTACCACAGGGGTAGGCCTATATAAACCCCAGGGCACCAATGCAAAGGGTTCCAACTTTGTGAAATTAGACCCACACTAGGGGATGAAGAGAGCAAGCATTGCCTTCTTCTACCTCCGGCATACAACTCGAGGAGCACCATTGTACACACTAATGCCTTAGTGATCATGCGGAGACCCATGAGGCGGGACTAGGGTGTTATCTCCTAGGAGAGCCCGAACACAGGTAAAGTCTTGCGGCGTTAGTGTCTCGCCTCATCCGCTTCCGAGGCACCGCTGACGTTCTACTCGCTCCCACCATGATAAGCAATCCATTGGCATATATACACCCAACCCCGACATTTAGGCGCCCACCGTGGGGCGAGTCGCCGTCTCCCGAGACACAGTGCGGATGGGAACCTGTTCCTTCTGGCGGCGCAGCCCCGGCTTACGCCTTGACGGCGTCTGCGCCCGACTGCAGCTGCTTGTGGCGTGGAAGTCGCTTTGCTGCAATGACTGCCTCGCCGATCTTGTTGGCGAGATTGGCCTCTCAAGCGAGCCAGCGTCGATCACGCGGCACCGATAATACGAGCCGCCTCGTGAGCCTCGTTGATCAGCTCCGCGTCGCCCGAGCGGCTGCCGACTTGGGTCGGTTGGCTCCACCGACCCGATGTTGGTCGACTACGACGCGGCGTCGCAGCGCGTTCCCCACCAATGTGGTGGTCTCTGACGAGCTGCTTCCTCGCGCGGACAGCGGCGCCGGCACCGTCCGCGAAATGCTCATCATCGACCCGCGAGCACTCCGGCCGGTGGCGGGATCCGTGCGGCGGCGATGCAAGACTGGCTGCGCCTATCCGGAAAACGCCCGTATTTGAGATCTTGTAAGCACGCGCGTCCGGCTCGTCGAGCGTAACGGCTGGCCAGCATGAGGCGCCTTTTAGAGGCCTACCGGCGGGAGTGGACCGTGCCGTCGAGCACGCCCGGCTCTTAGTGGACCTAGCGCATTGGCTTGGTCGGCAACATGGCGCGACCATCGCCCGGCATGTTGGGACGGATCGTCCCGTCATACGCCTGCGAGAACATACGAGTTGCCCGAGGCGGCGGCGAGCAGGCTGGACAAGTTCGAGGCGACGGCGTCGCCACATGACGGAAGCGAGTTCAGCGGCTCCTCGACGGCTGCCGAGCAGCAAGATGCGGGTGCCGCCTTGAAGCGTAGCCGTGAACGACGACCCGCCTCCTCATTTGGGACAAAGCGCGACATCCGGGCGCCAGTGATGGCGTCGCGTGAACGAAGACAAGGAGCAGGCTGCTAGCGCAGCGAACTCACGTCGCCATCGGCGCGACCAAGGCGGCAGCGCAAGAAGCGGTCTTGGCGGCGGGCACTGTCGCCTCCCCTCCCTACGAGGAAAGGCTCATTTACCCGCCTTTGTTGATCACCCGTCCTTTCGGCGACCGTTTGGGCCGAGAAGGAATCGGAGAAAATGATGCCCGCCACGGATCGATCACCTCAATCGATCCTGGCGCTAGAAGAAGAAGATGAGTGGGTCCGCCTTGCTTGGCCCATTGCATCCGAGCGAACCTTTCCCGGAGGTTCACGCTCCCAAAAAATACACCCAAGTACACCGGCTCCGTGAAGCCGGAGGACTAGCTGGTCGACTACTCTACAGCCGTTAGCATCGCCAACGGCAACAAGCACGTTGCCGTGAAGTATGTTCCGCTCATACTCCAGGGCACGTCCCGGACGTGGCTGAACAACCTGAAGCCTCGCAGCATCAACAGCTAGGTTGACTTCTTTGAAGCATTCATCCGCCTTCACCGGCACCTGGCGGCCGCCCAAGCCTGCCCGACTCTCCTTATCGTCCAAGGCTAGCAGTCGACTCGCGACTACCTCAGCAGGCTGCGCAACTTGCGGCGTGCACGAGTGCGAGCCATCAGTACTTCACTGCCGGGTGCGAGAGGCACCCTCCTCAAGCACAAGCTTCTGCGGCAGGCGGCGACCCTCGACGACTGCTGATCATAGGAGACAAATGCATACGGCCGACTCCTCCATGAAGGTGGCGATCCAAGTTAATGTGTCCGGGCAAGGTGGCCCCTCAAGCTCCTCGGACCCGGTGGAGACAATAGTCGGCGGCGACAACGAGCGACAACAAGCGCCAAGGCCTTGCAGCCCGGCTTCCACGAGCCGACGGTGTATGATCGAAGATCGGCGATCGGAAGGCAGCCTCCTCCCAAAGCGCCCGGAAGGCGGCAAGCCCAGTGGTTACCCGCCTTCTCGTCTGAGCAGAGACTCTTGATCGCCACGCAAGTTCCACGCAGTGGCTGTCAATCACACCACTCGGAAGTGCCTTTGGCTCACGGGATTGCCAAGGCGGCGGACTCCGGCCTCCTCCGCTGCTGACCCGCCGCCTCCTCCTCCTCGGCGGCCGGCCGGTTCGGCCGGTCGGCCGCGATACAAGATGAATATCACGAAGAGCATGGAGCTTATGTCGTGTTCACCGGCGTGGTGGCGGCGAACCTGTGAGACAGCGGCAACAACAAAGTAAATGCAGTAGCATCGGAGGCCCCGAGTTCATGCCTTTGATGCGAGAAGCCCATCGGCTAGCGAGAGCCAACCACCCGGTGATGCCCAATCCGGCTCTTATGCTGCGGTGTTGGATGCCACCTTTGCCACGGAGGCGAGCTGCTCGTTCTCCGAGTTACGATAGATGGCGGCAGCACATCAACATCTGTACAAAGATACCATGGAAGTTGGGAATCAGCGAGACATATTCAACCCAGCCGGGACTGTTTTCGGAGCCAGCGACATCACGGGCCCTTGAACTAACTACTCTAGTTAGGTTTAAACTAATTTAACTAACCCATGTTGGTGCTAATTAACTAGGTTAGTTTAGTTAGTCAGCGGCGTGTGGCCCCCACACGTCAGGTTTGACCTGGACCGCCCTGTTGACCCGCTGACGTCCTGCGGCGTCGGTACGTGATAATACCCTTTTATGGATTTAATTTAATTCAGTAAATTTGAGAAAATACTCTAAACTTCTAAAAATCATATAAATTCAACGTAACTTCGGATGGAAATAATTTATATATGAAAATGATCAGAAAAATATGAAGAATCTGTTTATGCCATGATCATGCATGTTTGAACAAGTTAACATCACTGAATAGGATGAATCATGATTAGGGTAATTTAGGAAATAGCATTTTGAGTTGGAATTCAACCTTGTTTGAATTCCACTCCAACTAACAGATTATTATTGCATTAGGTGAATTCAGTACCTTAACATGATCATGCATCATATATGTGCATTGCATTGATTGTGCTCTCTCTTGTTTGCGGTAATTGTCCCTCTCGGTGAGCGGCGTCTGCAAGCGATGAATTCGATGACACCGATGAAGAACTATTATCTTGAAGTGCCGGGCAAGCAAAACCCCTTGTTCATTCGATATAATCCCACTCTCTCGCTCTGCTCTATTTTCTTGCATTAGGACAACAACGACTCATGTGTTACTTGCTGCGGTAGCTGAACCCCTTGATCCTTTGCATGACTGTCATTCCACGATAATTAGATGAAACCCACTAGCATGAGTAGGAATTGTTTGAGCCATGATGTGCCTACTCATTTATGCTTGTTTGTCATGCTGCTCTTGCTTAGAGTTGAGTCGGGTCGATTCATCGGAATGAATTGGAATTATTATGAACATGTCCTATTGTGTGTGAGCTAAGTGTGTGAACACGATTTGGTAAAAGTAGCGGTGAGAGGCCATGTAGGAGTACATGGTGGGTTGTCTCATTGCGGCCGTCCTCGAGAACTGGGAGTTACGTGTTTGTGATCCATGAAGCAGTTACTACCACGCATTGGGATCCTTAATTGACCCTCTCGGCTTCTTAACCACCCTTGTCCTCGGTCAAGGAGTTGCAAGTAGTTTACGGTGTTTGTAGCATCTTTGGGGGCCATGCATAGCGCTGACCTTAGGGGTGGGTTGTGTTGCGGTAAACACCGTATTGATGTACCAGAGTGCCGTTTGGTATCTCGGGAACCCTGCACACATCGTTCGGGGCTGTATGGGAAACCTCGGCGGACTCCTGCGGATGGAACCGAATAGGCGATAAACCTGGACTCGAGACTTGAGTGTTTAGGTAGGCGTGGCCGACACCACGTTAGGCTTCGGCTTGAAGGTTGCCGAGTACATGTCGTGTATGGCGGCGGTAAGTGGTGAGCGTGTGTGAAGAAGTACACCTGCGGGGTTTAATATGATCTATTGAATAGCCGTGTCCACGGAGAAGGACTTCTGGTTGCCTATACGGTTCATAGACAAGTGAAAGTGGATACTCTAAAATCATAAGATAAGCGTGAGTGCTATGGATGGCGTTCTCGTGAGGGAGGCGGGGGCGGGTCCATAGTGGTGTATTACTATGGTGAATATGTGGACTCGTGTGCATCACCTCAAAGAGTTACTTGCGATCGTAGTTTAGGATAGCCACGAGTCAAAGGCTGGCTTGCTGCGGTCAAACTCCACCAACCCCTTTTGATAATGATGCATATGTAGTTAGATCGATGTAAGTCTTCTGAGTACAATTGTACTCACGTTTGCTTATTTTATGTTTTGCGAGAGAGGCGTCAGTCTCGCTAGTAGTTCCGTGGACTTCGACGTTTAGCTTGTTACCTCAGCTACGATCTTGTGCCTCGGCAGGATCTGGTAGATAGACAGGCTGCTCAGCCCTTTTCCATTTATAGTTATGCGTACTCGGACATGATTAGCTTCGCTTGTGCTTTGACTTGTATGCTCGAGTGTTGGGTCATGAGACCCATGTTTGTAATATCTCGCTCTTCGGAGCCTAATGTATTATATCTGAGTCGTAGAGTTATGTTGTGATGCCACGTCGTATTTACACATATTGAGCATATTGTGTGTATGTTTGAAATGCTTGGTATGTGTGGGATCCGACAAACTAGTTGTTTATCCTTGGCAGCCTCTCATATGGGGAAATGTAGTCTCGTGCCTCGGCGATAGTAGTCCTTCTGGCCGGTTCACGAGTCTGCTAGCCCAGCACTCTTTGCTTGGACACTTGGTGGCGGCATGTGTTTCGCCGTTCCTATATACATCCCTTGAAATGTCACTTGCGGTATTATTAGTCTGCCTAGCACTGCTACTGCCGGGATACGAGTCTGTTAGCCAGTGCTACAGCCGAATACATCGTTGATGACCGACATGCTCGATGTGATTCATGTATACTGTCCCCATGGGTTAAGCGCGCTTTGGGTTCACGACTAGCCATATCGGCCCGGGTTCTTTGTCATTTGGGTTCAACGCTGTCGGGACCCGATCCTAAGTCACACCGTTATATGGCTCGGGACTTGAGCTACTGGCCCGGCTATGGCATGGCATGGTATCCATAACCCGGCGCGAGGCGCTTCGGCAAGGTGGTTAGGCGGTTAGGGGAGGCAATCGAGCATGGGGTTAGGGGAAAAGGATCGTGGCCTCACGCGGTTGCGATAGCCATAGAAGCGGGCTCGGGAAGCTCTGGGCCTAGCTGAATAAAGCGGCGATCTCGGTGCCCGTCGGTGAAAACGGCGGCGGTGGTAACGGCGGGGCCTCGGCGTCGCGTATCTCGATGGAAGGCAAGGCCGACACGGCGAGCTCCTAGGCTCGATGGCGAGGCGAGGGTGGTCGATGGCCTTGGGTTCGTGAGCAGCGACGACGAAGCCGCTTCGGGTGTGCTCGGAGAGAGGCGCGAGGACGAGGAGAGAGCAGAGTGTGAGGGAGGCGAGGGCTTGAGGCGTCTCGTGGCGCGTCGAGGCGAGAGGAGCAGCTGCGTGGGCGGGAGGTGGAGCTCGAGTAGCCGCGTCGACCGCTCCTGCCCTCTTTGCCTTGAGGAGGAAGGCAGCAGGGAGGTGGCGGTGGTGGGCTGGACCAGGTAACTGGGCCGGTGGGTGGGCTAGACAGGTGGGCCAGGTAAGTGGCCTGGGGCCTCTTCTCTCTCTCTTTATTATTTATGTTTTCTATTTTGCAGTTTGTTTTTGATCTAGTTTTAAAAACCAAATCAATTTTATAAATCCTGAAAATATTCACGGGCACTTTCTGAATTATTTCTATGGCCTAAATACTTCCAACATTATTTGAGCATTTAAATTATTTATAGTGTTTAAATGCCCAAAAGTCAAATAGTTTAAGATTTAATTCAAAAATCCAGGAATGACCTATAAGATATGTTCATCATTTTGGAAGGGCTTTCACCTTTATCCATTAATCATGAACATTTTCACGGAGCATTTTGGGATTATTGAAAATGATTTTATTTGAACCTATTAGAATTCAATTGGTGCTAGGGTTTCAACAATCCCCATTTCAACTTTTATGGAAATTAACATGATGACATGAATGCCTTAATGCAACTAATGTCAAACAATTCTAGGGCTGTGACAACTCACCCCACTAAACAAGAATCTACGCCCGAGATTCAAGGCGTGAGTAAGAGGAAAGGAGGTCACAAACTATTACAATCTTCATGATCCATTGTCTTCTCGAAGATGTTGGTTCACTCCATCTTCTTGGTCTTGGCGTCTTGAGATCTTCACCCGACACGACAACGAGAAGAAGGGAAGCCCTACATGATTCGATCTTCATGAAGATCAAGTAAACATGATCAACTCACGGTGAGGCGGTGACACATCTCGAGTTGAGACATAACATGCATCGAGAGGATGGAAGAACAACAACGGGGTTGATTGGTGGCAACAATTCCACGCTTAGGGAGATGGTGGATGGTGTCATGGTGGCGAGGAAATATTTATCATGATCCCGTAACGGGACACCTCGAGAAAGGTGGCGCAAAGAACTATTCCTTAAGTGGCAAAAAGAATTACTTTTGATCCATAGATCATTGGAACTCTTTATACCAGCCTAAGGCAATCTGGCGATCATTTGGTGGAGTGCAAAGGAATGGTACACGGACTAGAATGGATGATGTGGACTACCTTGTTGAAGACAACGCAATGGATGATTTGCTTATCATCGAAGGTGGGGGGACCCATGGTAAGTCCACTTTTGAAGATAAACACGGACAAGAATTGCTAAGAAGGCAGTCTATAGCGAGATAGCACAAGGGCGGTGCAAGCTGGGAGCGAAATGCAAGCTGTTGAATGTTCCAACCATCATATCCACTTTGAGATTCAGATCTGGTTGGTGTTAGGATATTTCAGACTCATCATGTCGAAAGGAAGGTTGCAACACAATTTGGCGAGATGGCGTTGCGAGATTCTCGGGATATGAACTACGATAGCAAGCTCAAAACATGAGCTGGTTTTGCTACAAACATGTGAACACGTTGTCCTAGACAAGCATGACCACATGGTAGTCTTATAATAAAACACTACCGAGTTCGGTTGGGAACCATCATCGAGGATAACGAAGTCCTATCATAAGTCATGACTAGTTGTTATGAAGAACTCCTTCTCCTTGAACAATTCAATCGGTGGCTTGGTGTGCTATGGAATCCATATGGAATGAAGATGATCGATCTATCAGACCATAGAATACTTATGCGTGCATGGTGACTTGGAATGATTCGGAGAAGCAAAACAAACCTTTCTCAAATTCATGGCGGCAACTTACACCAAATGCACATGAACTAGAAAGTCACTACTTTCATCCAAACATATGCTTCATGAGCGAAACACGAAGAAATGCTTACACAAGCTTCCAATACTAGGTTGATGCTCAACATGACTCATGGGGAGACAAAATGCTCTTGATGGGCTCATGACAACTCATCGAATTTCCATATCCTTTGGACTTCCACCATCATGTGAACACGTGATAGTATTGGTCAGACCAAAAGATGTAATGGTGTATGCTCGAAGGATTAACCACGAGTAAGACAACATTACGAATATCGTTGGTTACGATTTGACTTGACAATGGCCCATACTCAAGTCAAAGAATTGGTAAGACAATAGATCCAACAACTGATCACGAGGACCAATCGATGAAGATATCATCTTTCTTCAACACACTACACAGAATATCCCTTTGGAGCGAACTAAGTTAGGCAAGCTTTTATCTTCCAACTCTCCAAGTTGTTGTCTAGCTTAACCAACTAGCTCGGGGTATCCAACACAGATTCTTGGAGAAGGGGTGGTTCATAAAAACCAACTTGATCACGAGCTCAACATAACGATCGAGGAAACAATCGGTAACACTTCCAAGAAGATAATTGGAAAGTCACGAACCACCGGTATGTTACTAAGCTCAAGAGTAATCTTGCTTTTGAGGCAAGGCGATATGATCAAATGGTGAGGACTTGCCACAATCCTAATTCATCAATCGAAGTGTGCACGAAATAAGGACTAGGTAGCACGATCAATCTTAGGATGATGGGTTAATAACCAACACGCTAAGAATGAGAATATTGTCCTTTCACTACCAAGCAACAAGTTGCTCGGGGTATTGATTTCACATCACGATTCACTTACCGGCATTCGGTTACAACAACACGAAGACCGAGGAATGAATGATGATAGTGAGAAGTATCACTCGTCAAAAATTCATGAGAGTTAGTGCAATCCTCATGACACTCTTGACATAAAGATGGTAACACTCCAAGGTAGAACAGAACAAAAGCTGAATTGGCGTTTTGATCCATGGGATACAACTACTTTGACCCAATCCTAGAAATGGATGAGATCTTTGGAGTTTGTTTCTCCTAGTCATTCGGAATAGAATGGCAGCGGACCACAAGGATAAAATGCATCGATGAACACAAATGCACACATACCCTTGGCTATCAATTGATAGATGAAGGTCGAGAATACGACTAAGAGGAGCAACTCAAGGAACATATAACTTTTAGAGTTGTGGATGCATAGATTAGTATGTCGAGTAAAGCTCAACATTTCTTCGGATAACCCATGCGAGAAAGGTAGAATTGGCAGATTCACAATTATGAATGGAGAACTCCTCAAGAGCACTCTTATTGTGATGTTTTGGCTCAAAAGAACTTCGCCATAATTAGTTCATGGTATTTGGAAGAAGGATATACCACGGACCTCGAGGACTATCGCAAAGGTTACTAATATCCTAAAGGCACTAGCAAATACTAACAACATGAAGTAGGATGAATCTCGGGTTGACAACCCGGAGTAGAATACCTACTACTAAATGGCATCACAGGATGCTTTGAAAATGATGGCGAGAATCATCACCTTGGGGATACAAAAGCATAGCTAAATTGCTAGGTGACCTCCTAAGCATCTAGGGTCATAATAATAGTTCCAACATATATGTCGAGGCAATGGGTACCTCATTGATTGGTTAATTAGTGTGTAATCGGCCCAAAGGACATCGAGGAGCAGGGGGAAGGATTTGCAAATGCATCGGACTATTTAGAGACACAGGATGACTCGGACGACATAACGGCTGTAAATGCTCAAAATGATTTGAGACATCCTGCAGAAAATGGTGGCATAACCACTCAACAACATCATAACAAGATTACGAGATCAACGGTTATTATCACGGGAGTAGTAGGAACTGAGCTGGGGATTAAAACCAACAATCTTAAAGGTCTATGGATTAGTAACACGTCATCTAATAGATAGATGAGAAGCCTAGTTCTTAAACCCGTAGAAGAGAAGAGGATGATTTCGGATCGAGAAGGCCATGAGGTATAAGGGTAAAAAGAGCCTTACGTTCCTTCACAATCAATTCCCTTACATAACTAAAGCATTTCTAGACACAACCCGACCAGTTTGGCTTGGTAATCCTCTGACGATCGGGGCTCGATACCAGCGCTGTCGGGACCCGATCCTAAGTCACACCGATCTAGCATGTAACACATCATATCACTTTGCGGCCTCACGCTGCGGTATTCCCACAGGTGTCGCCTTACCATGGCCGGGACCGTTTGCGTCTTTTGGCTCACGTATATGATAGTGTCGCTAGCATCCATATGACAAAGAACCGGGCCGACATGGCTAGTCGTGAACCAAAGCGGCGCTAACCTATGGGGACAGGCATACATGAATCACATCGAGCATGTCGGTCATCAGCGTATATATTCGGGCTGTAGCCTTTGGGCTATGAGGACTCCGGTATCGGGCTGTAGCAGGCTAAGCGGGACTCGAATAACACGCGTGACATTTCCCGAAGAACAGACATAAGAGCGAAGTGAAACACATGCCGGCCGATCAAGTGTCCAAGCGGTAGTCTTTGGGCTAGCAGGACTCCGGTGAACCGGGCTGTAGCGGACTACTATCGCTCGAGAATCACGAGACTACATTTCCCCATATGAGAGGCTGCCAAGGATAAACAACTAGTTTGTCGGATCCCACACATACCAAGCATTTCAAACATACACACAATATGCTCAATATGTGTAAATCTGACATGGCATCACAACATAACTCTCGACTCAAAATATAATTCATTAGGCTCCGAAGGCGAGATATTACAAACATGGGTCTCATGACCCAACACTTCGAAACATACAAGTCAAAACACAAGCGGAAGCTAAACATGTCAGATGCAGACAACTATAAATGAAAAAGGTGAGAAGCGACTATCTACCAGATCTGCGAGGCACAAGATCGTAGCTGAGGTAACAAGCTAAGCGTCGAAGTCCACGTGGAACTACTAGCGAGGCCAGCGTCTCTCGCAAAACATAAAATAAGCAAGCGTGAGTACAATTGTACTCAGCAAGACTTATCAGATCTAACTACATATGCATCATTATCAAAGGGGTGGTGGAGTTTGGTGCGGCAAGCCAACTTTGACTCGGTGGCTATCTGAACTACATTGCAAGTAACTCTTTTGAGGTGGCGCTACGAGTCCACATATTCACCATATCAATACACCACTATGGATCCGCTCCGTCTCCCTCGAGAGCGCCATCCATAGCACTCACGCTTATCTTGCGCATTTTAGAGTATCCACTTTCACTTGTCTATGAGGCGATATAGGCAACCGAAGTCCTTCTCCGTGGACACGGCTATTGAATAGATCATATTAAACCTGCGGTGTACTTCTTCACTGCGCTCTCACCACTTACCGTCGTTTACGACATGTACTCGGCAACCTTCAAGCGGAAGCCCAGCGTGGGTGTCGGCCACGGCCTACCTAAACACTCAAGTCCCTAGTCGGGTTTATCGCCTATTCGGGTTCCATCCATGAGAGTCGGCGAGGTTTCCCATACAGCCCCGATGTGTGCAGGGTTCCCGAGATACCAAGCGGGCACTTTCGGTACACAGACCCACGGTGCCTACCTTACAACCCACCCCTAAGGTCAGCGTTGCGTGCGCCCCTGACATACTACAAACACGAAACTACTTGCAACTCGGATGAGGACAAGGGTGGTTAAGAAGCCGAGAGGGTCAATTAAGGATCCCAATGCGTGGTAATAAGCTGCTTCATGGATCACAAACACAGAACTCAGTTCACGAGGGCGGCTGCAATGAGACAACCCACCATGTACTCCTACATGGCCTCTCACGCTACCTTTACCAAATCGTGTTCACACACTTAGCTCACACACAATAGGACATGTTCATAACAATTCCAATTCATTCCCGATGAATCAGACCGACTCAACTCTAAGCGATGGCAGGCATGACAAACAAGCATAAATGAGTAGGCACAACATGGCTCAAACAATTCCTACTCATGCTAGTGGGTTTCATCTAATTCTTGTGGAATGACGAGGTCATGCAAAGGATCAAGGGTTCAGCTACATGACAAGTAACACATGAGTCGTTGTTGTCCTAATGCGATAAAATAGAGCAGGAGGCGAGAGAGTGGGATTATATCGGAATGAACAAGGGGTTTTGCTTGCACAGCATACGAAGATAATATAGTTCTTCATCGGTGTCATCGAACTCATCGTCGGTACATCGTCTACAGGAGGGACAATTACCAAGCAAACAGAGAGAACACAATCAATGCAATGCACATTCACATGAATGATATGTCATATTAAGGTACTGAATTCACCTAATGCAATAATAATCCAAGTTAATTGAAGTGGAATTCAAACAAGGTTGAATTCAACTCCAAATGCTATTTCATAAATTACCTAATCATGATTCATCCTATTCAGTGAGGTTAACTTGTTCAAACATGCATGATCATGGCATAAACAGATTCTTCATATTTTTCTGATCATTTTCATATATAAATTATTTCCATCAGAGTTACGGTTGAATTTATATGATTTTAGAAGTTTAGAGTATTTTACGAAATTTCTTGAATTAAATTAAATCCATAAAAGGTATTCTTTGCGTCGACTGACGTCGATGTGGCGTCAATGAGTCAGCAGGCGGTCCAGGTCAAACTGGCGTGTGGGGGCCACACGTCGGTGACTAACTAAACTAACCTAGTTAATTAGCACTAACTTTGGGTTAGTTAAATTAATTTAAACCTAACTAGAGTAGTTAGTGGCGGGCCCGCATGTCGATGGCTCAGGGAAGTCAAACTAGGCCAAACCGGGTCAACTTCGCGGAGTTGACCAGCGGCTCATCGCCAGTGGAGCGAGAGGCAGCGGAGAAGGCGGGTTTCCTCCTCCGGTGACCAAAAGAGGCGGAGGGTCCTCGTGGCCTTGGGGCTGTGGCGCATCTAAGGAGACTAAGCGGGAGGTGCGGGGTGGCAGGGGTTCGCGGAGTGGAGCCGAGGCGGCGCCGGAGTTCGAGCAGCGAGGCTACAGTGCTGCGGTGCAGCAAGTCAAGCTAAGCGGCTGCGTTCGGATCTGGAAGCAACCCGAGCACGATGGCGAGCTCGGCGTGAGCTCGGCGTCCGTAACCACAGCGGTGACGAGCATGGCGCCCGGCGAGCTTGAGCTTCGTGGGGATGGCCTATCTGGCGAAAGCAGACCACGGGCGGGGAAGCGGTGGAGGAGCTCACCGTGAACTCGAGGAGGGCTCGGCTTGCTCGTGGGCGACACAGGGCGAGGCAGATCGGCGGCGGCATCTCGGATGCTGAGGTGGAAGAAGGCGGCGGTGGTGTGCGGGCAGGCCTCAGCGGCGCTTGGGGCGGTGAGGAGGAGGAGTAGTCCGGCGGAGCTTAGGGACATCTGCGGGGAGGCTCGGGGATGGCCGTGGCTTGGTGAGCAGCAGCCAGTGGCGGCAGAGCCCGCTCGGTCGGCGAGAGGAGGGGCGAGAGGAGAGGGAGGCGTTCGAGGGAGAGTGAGAGGGCCGAGGCGTGGCTGTTCAGTGTCGCGAGAAGGTCGGGAGGCCGCCCGGCTGGCGCAGGAGGTGGCAGCGGCATCATGGCCTTCGCCACGCCTCGCCTCGCCTTGGCGCGAGAGGAAGGCGATGGTGATGGTGGCGTGGTGGGCTGGGCCAGCCGGGCGACCAGCGAGGGGAGAAGGAGGTTGGGCGGTGGGCGCCGGGTGAATCGGTGAGCATACTCTCTCTCTCTCTTATTATTTACATTTTCTATTTTGCAGTTTGTTTTGATCCAGTTTAAAAACCAAATCAATTTTATAAATCCTGAAAATATTCACGGGCACTTTGAATTATTTCTATGGCCTAAATACTTCCAACATTATTTGAGCATTTAAATTATTTATAGTGTTTAAATGCCCAAAAGTCAAATAGTTTAAGATTTAATTCAAAAATCCAGGAATGACCTATAAGATATGTTCATCATTTTTGGAAGAGGCTTTCACCTTTATCCATTAATCATGAACATTTTCACGGGGCATTTTGGGATTATTGAAAATGATTTTATTTGAACCTATTAGAATTCAATTGGTGCTAGGGTTTCAACAATCCCCATTTCAACTTTACGAGAAAATTAACATGATGACATGAATGCCTTAATGCAACTAATGTCAAGCAATTCTAGGGCTGTGACAACTCACCCCCACTAAACAAGAATCTACCCGAGATTCAAGGCGTGAGTAAGAGGAAAGGGAGGTCACAAACTATTACAATTTCCACGATCCAATTGCCTTCTGAAGATGTTGGTTCCTCCATCTTCTTGGTCTTGGCGTCTTGAGATCTTCACCCGACACGACACGAGAAAGAAGGAGCCCTACATGATTCGATCTTCACGAAGATCAAATAAACATGATCGACCCACGATGCGAGATGGTGACATATCTCGAGTTGAGACACAAAATACATCGAGGGGATGGAAGAACAACAACGAGGTTTGATTAGTGGTCAACAATTCCACGCTTTAGGAAGATGGTGGATGGTGTCAAGGTGGCGAGGAAATAGTTACCATGATCCGTAACAGGACACCTCGAGAAAGGTGGCGCAAGAACTATTCCTTTAAGTGGCAAAAAAATTACTTTTGACCCATAGATCATTGGAACTCTTTATACCAGCCTAAGGCAATTCTAGCGATCGTTTGGTGGTGCAAAGGAATAGTACACCGGACTAGAATGGATGATGTGGACTACCTTGTTGAAGACAAGCATAATGGATGATTTTGCTTATCATCGAAGGTGGGGGGACCCATGGTAAGTCCACTTTTGAAGATAACTCTGGAGAAGAATTACTAAGGAGGCAGGTCTATAGCGAGATAGCACAAGGGCGGTGCAAGCTGGGAGCAATCAACTGTTGAATGTTCCAACCATCATATCCACTTTGAGATTCAGATCTGGTTGGTGTTAGGATACTTGGACTCGGCACGTCGAAAAGGAAGGTTGCAACACAATTTGGCGAGATAACATTGCGAGATTCTCGGGAAGTGAACTAAGGTAGCAAGCTCCAAAATATGAGCTGGTTCCGCTACAACTGTGAACACATTGTCCCGGACAAACATGGCCATGTAGTAGTCTTATAATAAAAGCTACGAGTTGGTGGGGAACCATGATCGAGGATATTGAAGTCCTTGCATAAGGCATGCTCTTAAGAAGGAACTTCCTTTCCTTGAACAAATCAATCGGTGGCTTGGTGTGCTAGGAGTGCATACGGAATGAAGATGATCGATCTATCAAACCATAGAATACTTAGCACATGCATGGCGGACTTGGGATGATTCGGAAGAGGCAAAACAAACCTTTCTCAAGTTCATGGCGGCAACTTACATCGGATGCACATGAACTAGAGAAGTCACTACTTTCATCAAACATATGCTTCATGAGCGAAAACGAAGAAATGCTTACACAAGTTTCCAACACTAGGTTGATGTTCAACATGACTCATGGGGAGACAAAATGCTCTTGATGGGCTCATGACAACTCATCGAATTTCCATATCCTTTGGACTTCCACCATCATGTGATCACGGTGTTAGCATTGGTCGGGACCAAAGATGTAATGGGTATGCTAGGGGATTAACCACGGGTAAGACAACATCACGAATATCGTTGGTTCTGATTTGACTTGACGATTGCCCACACTCAAGTCAGCGAATTGATAGGACAATAGGTCCACAACGATCCACGAGCACCAATCGATGAAGATATCATCTTTCTTGACACACACTACACAAGAATATCCCATTGGATCGAACTAGGTTAGGCAAGCTTTTCTCTTCCAACTCTCCAAGTTGTTGGCTAGCTTAACCGACTAGCTCAGGGTATCCAACACAGATTCTTGGAGAAGGGGTGGTTCACAAGAAACCAACGATCCGAGCCCAACATAGCGATCGGGAAACAACCGGTAACACTTCCAAGAAGATATTTGGAAAGTCACGAACCACCGGTATGTTACTAAGCTCGAGAACAATCTTGCTTTTCAGGGTAAGACGATATGATCAAATGAGTGAGGACTTGACACAATCCTAACTCATCAATCGAAGTGTGCACCAGAAATAAGGATTGGAATTGATCTTCGTGAAGATCGAATCATGTAGGGTTTCCCCTTCTTTCTGTTGTCGTGTCGGGTGAAGATCTCGAAGACGTCAAGACCAAGATGATGGAATGAACCAACATCATTCGAGAAGGCAATTGGATCGTGGAGATTGTGATAGTTTGTGGCTTCCCTTTTCCTCTTACCTCACATCTTGAATCTCGGTGAGATTCTTGTTTAGTGGGGTGAGTTGTCACAGCCCTAAATTGCTTGACATTAGTTGCATTAAAGGCATTCATGTCATCATGTTAATTTTCGAGAAAGTTGAAATGGGGATTGTTGAAACCCTAGCACCAATTGAATTCTAATAGGTTCAAATAAAATCATTTTCAATAATCCCAAAATGCCACATGAAAATGTTCATGGTCAATGGATAAAGGTGAAAGCCCCTTCAAAAATGATGAACATATCTTATAGGTCATTCCTGGATTTTTGAATTAAATCTTAAACCATTTGACTTTGGGCATTTAAACACTATAAATAATTTAAATGCTCAAATAATGTTGGAAGTATTTGTGGGCCATAGAAATAATTCAGAAAGTGCCCGTGAATATTTTCAGGATTTATAAAATTGATTTGGTTTTAAAAGCTGGATCAAAAACAAAGCGCAAAATAAGCAGAAATAATAAAGAGAGAGAGGCCCAGGGCCACTTACAGCCCTGTCTGTCTAGCCACCCAGCCCGATTACCTAGTCCAGCCCACAGGCCCCCCGCTCATCGTCTTCCTCTGCGCGAGGAAAGGCGCGGGCGTGGCGGCCTGGCGATACTGTGACCACCTCTGCTTGTCTTTGGCGGCCCCCAGCCTCTGGGCGCCTCCCAGCGCCACGCGACCCCAGCTCTCTCTCTCTCTCCGACCCCTCCCCTTCCTCTGCTCTCTCTCTCCATAACAGCGCGCCACCGTCGCCCGCCGCTTCTCTCTTGCCGCAGCCACGCCCTTCCCTTGCCTGGCGTGCCCAAGAGCTCCGCCTCGTCGCCCGGACCTCTCCGTGACCCCGCGACTTCAAGCGCCTTGGCGCCGACCTCGCCCTCGTCTTCAACCTCGGGCACCAGGCCGCCTCCAGTCGATTCGGCGCCGCCCGGAACCTCCCAGAGCTCACCCGACTCCCTCTCAGACCCCGCGGTGAGCTCCGTCAGAACCCCTTCCTTTCCCTCGCGTTTGCGAGCTCTGAAACCATAGCTAAAATCGCGGCCAGACGGCTCCTCACCGCCCGGCCATGGCGCCCTTGCCACAGCCCCTGCCGCTCGCGTCGGGCGTGTCGCGTGCTCAGGAGACCCCGGGGCCTGCGCAGCATCCACTTGCCCTCCGTGCATCGTGGCGCCAACCCGCACTTACAGAGCTCGGCCGCCGCCAAAGCTCGGCCGTGAATTCCGGCCACCCGCACCTCCGCTAGTCTCCTTAGATGCGCGCGAGCCAGGCGTCACGTAGGACCCTCAGCCTCTCATTTGGTGCATGGGAGGAAATCCGCCCCTCCGCCGTCTCGGGCTCCGCCGGCTGACAGCAGCGGGTCGACTCCGGCGAGTTGGCCGGGATTGACCATGGGTTGACCTCCCGTCGTCAGCGGCGTGTGGGCCCCCCGACAATTTAGTTAGAATTAGCAACACTAATTAACCTAGGTTAGTTAGCTAATTAGTCAGCGACTAGTGGGCCCGGCCCCTAAGCGACCTAGTTAAAATTAACTTAGGTTAAATAGCTGGGTTAAATAGTTGTGCCAGCGACACTTGGGACCCCCAGGTCAGGTTTGACTGGGGCGCCCGATTGACCCGTGACGTCCTGCGGCGTCGGTGTGTGATAATACCCTTTTCTAGATTTAATTTAATTGAGTAAATTTGGAAAATACTACGAACTTCTAAAAATCATATAAATTCAACCGTAACTTCGGATGGAAATAATTTATATATGAAAATGATCAGAAAAATATGAAGAATCTGTTTATGCCATGATCATGCATGTTTGAACAAGTTAACCTCACTGAATAGGATGAATCATGATTAGGGTAATTTATGAAATAGCATTTTGAGTTGGAATTCAACCTTGTTTGAATTCCACTCCAACTAACGGATTATTATTGCATTAGGTGAATTCAGTACCTTAACATGATCATGCATCATATATGTGCATTGCATTGATTGTGCTCTCTCTTGTTTGCGGTAATTGTCCCCTCCGGTGAGCGATGTACAAGCGATGATTATTCGATGACACCGATGAAGAACTATTATCTTGAAGTGCCGGGCAAGCAAAACCCCTTGTTCATTCGATATAATCACTCTCTCGCTCCTGCTCTATTTTATTGCATTAGGACAACAACGACTCATGTGTTACTTGCTGCGGTAGCTGAACCCCTTGATCCTTTGCATGACTGTCATTCCACGATAATTAGATGAAACCCACTAGCATGAGTAGGAATTGTTTGAGCCATGTTGTGCCTACTCATTTATGCTTGTTTGTCATGCACTGCTCTGCTTAGAGTTGAGTCGGGTACGATTCATCGAGGAATGAATTGGAATTGTTATGAACATGTCCTATTGTGTGTGAGCTAAGTGTGTGAACACGATTTGGTAAAAGGTAGCGGTGAGAGGCCATGTAGGAGTACATGGTGGGTTGTCTCATTGCAGCCGTCCTCGAGGAACTGAGTTACGTGTTTGTGATCCATGAGCAGTTACTACCACACATTGGGTTCGGTAACTCGACCCCTCTCGACTTATTAATCAACTTGATCTACGTAAGGCGTTGCAACTAGTTTACGGTGTTTGTAGGTAGTGTTAGTAGTCTACCAAGTGGCACCCGATGCAGTGGGCTTAGGACAGACTAAACACGGTGTACGGTGTACCAAGTGGCACCGGTTGGTGGGCTTGGAACCCTGCTCACATCATTTGGGGCCGTGGCGACACCCGGCGGATCTCCTTGCGGATGGAACCGAATAGGCGATAAACACGGGCGAGAGACTTGTGTGGTTAGTCGGTCGTGGCCGACTCCCTCGCTGGCTTCCGCTTGAAGGTTGCCGAGGTACATGGCGTGTCTGAGGCGGTAAGTGGCGAGGCGTGTGTGAAGAAGTACACCCTGCGGGGTTATCATTATCTATTGAATAGCGGTTCCTCGGATATGGAAACTTGGACCTTGCATAGTTCATAGACAAGTGAAAGTGGATACTCTAAAATCGCATAAGATAAGCGTGAGTGCTATGGATGGCGTTTCGTGAGTGAGCGGGGGGCGGATCCATAGTGGTGTATTGATATGGTGAATATGTGGACTCGTGTATACCTCAAAGAGTTACTTGCGGTCGTAGTTCGGGATAGCCACCGAGTCAAAGCTGGCTTCTGCAGTCAAACTCCACCACCCCCTTTTGATAATGATGCATATGTAGTTAGATCGATGTAAGTCTTCTGAGTACAATTGTACTCACGTTTGCTTATTTTATGTTTTTGCGAGAGGCGTCGGTCTCGCTAGTAGTTCCAAGTGGACTTGACGTTTAGCTTGTTACCTCAGCTACGATCTTGTGCCTCGGCGAGATTTGGTAGATAGTCGGGCTTCTCAGCCTTTTTCATTTATAGTTATGCGTACTCGAGACATGATTAGCTTCCGCTTGTGCTTTGACTTGTATGCTCTGAGTGTTGGGTCATGAGACCCCCTGTTTGTAATATCTCGCTCCTCGGAGCCTAATGAATAATATTTTGAGTCGTAGAGTTATGTTGTGATGCCATGTTGTATCTACACATATTGAGCATATTGTGTGTATGTTTGAAATGCTTGGTATGTGTGGGATCCGACAAACTAGTTGTTTATCCTTGGCAGCCTCTCATATGGGGAAATGTAGTCTCGTGCCTCCGGCGATAGTAGTCCGCTTCTGCCGGTTCACGAGTCCTGCTAGCCCGCACTCTGCTTGGACACTTGACTGGCGGCATGTGTTTCGCCGTTCCTATATACATCCCTTGAAATGTCACGCGATGTTATTGAGTCTGTCTAGCCTGCTTACTGGCCGGTTCACGAGTCTGTTAGCCAAGTGCTACAGCCGAATACATCGTTGATGACCGACATGCTCGATGTGATTCATGTATGCCTGTCCCCATGGGTTAGTGCCGCTTTGGGTTCACGACTAGCCATGTCGGCCGGGTTATTTGTCATATGGATGCTAGCGACACTATCATATCGTGAGCCAAAAGGCATAAGCGGTCCGGGCCATGGTAAGGTTGCCGTGGAATACCGTGCGTGAGGCCGCAAAAGTGATATGATGTGTTACATGCTAGATCGGTGTGACTTAGGATCGGGGTCTGACAGCGTTGGTATCGAGCTTTGCTGCTGTAGGATTACCAAGCCAAGCTGGTCGAAGTTGTGTCTAGAAATGCTTTAGTTATGTAAGGGAATTGATTGTGGAAGGGGCGTAAGGCTCTTTTACTCCTTATACCTCATGGCCTTCGATCAGGTCATCCGCTTCTCCTCTATGGGGTTTAAGAACTAGGCTTCTCATCTATCTATTAGGATGACGTGTTACTAATCCATAGACCTTAAGATTGTTGGTTTTAATCCCGGTTCAGTTCCTACTACTCTGTATGATAGCTTGTTGATCCCGAATCTTGTTATGATGTTGTTGAGTGGTTATGCCACCATTTTTGCAGGATGTCTCAAATCATTTTGAGCAATTACAGCCGTTATGCTGTCCCGAGTCATCCCAGGTCTCTAAATAGTCGATGCATTTGCAAATCCTCTCCTTAGTTTCGATGTCCTTTTGGTGAGAATAAGCACACTAACCCGATCGGTTGAGGTACTTTGTTGCCTCGACATATATATTGGAACTATTATTATGACCCTAGATGTTTAGGAAGTCACCTAGCAATTTAACAATGCTTTTGTATCCCGGTGTGATGATTCGGCGGTATTCTTGAAAGCATCCGGTATTCCTGACGGTGTAAGCCTTACCATGGCGGGACCGTTTCGTCTTTTGGCTCCGTATATGATAGTGTCGCTAACATCCATATGACAAGAACCGGGCCGACATGGCTGATCGTGAACCCAAAAGCGGCACTAACCCATGGGGGCGAGCATACATGAATCACATCGAGCATGTCGGTCATCAGCGTATATATTGGGCTGTAGCCTTGGGCTAACAGGACTCCGGTATCGGGCTGTAGCGAGCTAAGCGGGACTCGAATAACACTGCGTGACATTTCCCGAAGGGAACAGACATAGGAGCAAGTGAAACACATACCCGGCGATCAAGTGTCCAGCAGTAGTCTTTGGGCTAGCGAGGACTCCGGTGAGGCAAGGCATGGCGGACTACTATCGCTCGGAGCTGCAGAGACTACATTTCCCCATATGAGAGGCTGCCAAGGATAAACAACTAGTTTGTGGGATCCACACATACCAAGCATTTCAAACATACACACAATATGCTCAATATGTGTAGATACAACATAGCATCACAACATAACTCTATGACTCAAAATATTATTCATTAGGCTCAAGGCGAGATATTACAAACATGGGTCTCATGACCCAACCTTTTCGAAACATACAAGTCAAAGCACAAGCGGAAGCTACTCCGGTGAACCGGCTTTATGGCGGACTACTATCGCTCGGAGGCACGAGACTACATTTCCCCATATGAGAGGCTGCCAGGATAAACAACTAGTTTGTCGGATCCCACACATACCAAGCATTTCAAACATACACAATATGCTCAATATGTGTAAATACGATGGCATCACAACATAACTCTCGACTCAGATATTATACATTAGGCTCCGAGGCGAGATATTACAAACATGGGTCTCATGACCCAACACTCGAAACATACAAGTCAAAGCACAAGCGGAAGCTAAACATATGCAGGTGCAGACAACTATAAGCTGAAAAAAGGTGGGAAGCGACTATCTACCAGATCTGCCGAGGCACAAGATCGTAGATGAGGTAACAAGCTAAGCGTCGAAGTCCACGTGGAACTACTAAGCGAGGGCGTCTCTCTGCAAAACATAAAATAAGCAAGCGTGAGTACAATTGTACTCAGCAAGACTTACATCAGATCTAACTACATATGCATCATTATCAAAGGGGGTGGTGGAGTTTGACTGCAGCAAGCCAACTTTGACTCGGTGGCTATCACGAACTACATTTGCAAGTAACTCTTTTGAGGTGGGCGCACGAGTCACATATTCACCATATCAATACACCACTATGGACCGCTCCCGTCTCCCTACGAGAGCATCATCCATAGCACTCACGCTTATCTTGCGCATTCTAGAGTATCCACTTTCACTTGTCTATGGTGTATAGGCAACGAAGTCCTTCTCCGTGGACAGGCTATTGAATAGATCATATTAAACCCTGCGGTGTACTTCTTCACTGCCTCTCACCACTTACGCCGTTTACACGACATGTACTCGGCAACCTTCAGCGGAAGCCCAGCGTGGGTGTCGGCCACGGCCTACCTAAACACTCAAGTCCCTAGTCCGGGTTTATCGCCTATTGGGTTCCATCCATGAGATCGGCGAGGTTTCCCATACAGCCCGAGCGATGTGTGCGGGTTCGAGATATAAGCAGGCACTTTCGGTACACGAGCCACGGTGCCTACACTAACCCACCCCTAAGGTCAGCGTTACGTCCCATTGACATACTACAAACACGAAACTACTTCAACTCCGGATGAGGACAAGGGTGGTTAAGCCGAGAAGGTCCATTGGTTTGGGACCCAATGCGTGGTAATGCTGTATCATGGATCACAAACAGAACTCAGTTCACGAGGGCGGCTGCAATGAGACAACCCACCATGTACTCCTACATGCCTCTCACTACCTTTACCAAATCGTGTTCACACTTAGCTCACACACAATAGGACATGTTCATAACAATTCCAATTCATTCCCGATGAATCAGACCCGACTCAACTCTAAGCGTGCAGGCATGACAAACAAGCATAAATGAGTAGGCACATCATGGCTCAAACAACTCCTACTCATGCTAGTGGGTTTCATCTAATTCTTGTGGAATGCGGTCATGCAAAGGATCAAGGGTTCACTACAGAAAGTAACACATGAGTCGTTGTTGTCCTAATGCAGTAAAATAGAGCAGGGGGAGAGTGGGATTATATCGGAATGAACAAGGGGTTTTGCTTGCACACCGAAGATAATAGTTCTTCATCGGTGTCATCGAATAATCATCGTCAATTACGTCTCTGGGAGGGACAATTACGGCAAACAAGAAGAACACAATCAATGCAATGCACATATATGATGCATGATCATGTTAAGTACTGAATTCACCTAATGCAATAATAATCCAAGTTAGTTGGGTGGAATTCAAACAAGGTTGAATTCAACTCAAAACCTGCGCATCACCCCTCAGTGCATTGGCGCCAACCCCACCCAACTCGGCGTGGCTCGGCGCCGTGGTTCCGACCCACCCTCCGCTAGTCTCCTTAATGCCGCGAGCAGCGTCACGTGGAACCCTCCATACCTCTCATTTGGTGGCCGGAGGAAATCCACGCCTCACCCGTCTCGGGCTCGCCGTGACGGCGGCCGTGGTCCCGGCTCCGGCGAGTTGGCGGGATTGACCATGGGTTGACCTCCCAGTGCGTCAACGGCGTATGGGCCCCCTGACAATTTAGTTAGGTGAGCAACACTAATTAACCTAGGTTAGTTAGCTAATTAGTCAGCGACTAGTGGGCCCGGCCTGAAGCAACCTAGTTAAAAATTAACAGGTTAAATAGCTTGGGTTAAATAGTTGTGCCAGCGACATGGGACCCAGGTCAGGTTTGACTGCTAGCCCAGTTGACCGTGACGTCCTGCTGTGTCGGTATGTATGATAATACCCTTTTCTAGATTTAATTTAATTGATAAATTTGGAAATACTACGAACTTCTAAAAATCATATAAATTCAACAGTAACTAGGATGAAATAATTTATATATGAAAAATGATCAGAAAAAATATGAAAGTCTGTTTATGCCATGATCATGCATGTTTGAACAAGTTAACCTCACTGAATAGGATGAATCATGATTAGGGTAATTTATGAAATAGCATTTTGAGTTGGAATTCAACCTTGTTTGAATTCCACTCCAACTAACGGATTATTATTGTGGTAATTGGTTGGTACCTTAACATGATCATGTCATCATATATTGCATTGCATTGATTGTGCTCTCTCTTGTTTGCTGTTGGTATCCCTCTCGGTGAGCGATGTCACGAAAATGATTATTCGATGACACCATTGAAGAACTATCTTCTTGAAGTGCCGGGCAAGCAAAACCCCTTGTTCATTCGATATAATCACTCTCGCATCACTGCTCTATTTTATTGCATTAGGACAACAACGACTCATGTGTTACTTAACTGCGGTGGCTGAACCCCTTGATCCTTTGCATGACTGTCATTCCAGATAATTAGATGAAACCCACTAGCATGAGTAGGAATTGTTTGAGCCATGTTGTGCCTACTCATTTATGCTTGTTTGTCATGCTGCTACTGCTTAGAGTTGAGTGAATCTGATTCGCCGGGAATGAATTGGAATTGTTATGAACATGTCCTGTGTATTGTGTGTGAGCTAAGTGTGTGAACACGATTTGGTAAAGGTAGCGGTGAGAGGCCATGTAGGAAGTACATGGTGGGTTGTCTCATTACGGCCAGATCCTCGGGAACTGAGTTACGTGTTTGTGATCCATGAGCAGTTACTACCACACATTGGGATTCCGTGGCTTCGACCCTCTCGACTTATTAATCAACTTGATCTCGTCCGAGGCGTTGCAACTAGTTTACGGTGTTTAGTAGGTAGTGTTAGTAGTCTGCAAGTGGCACCTTGTGCGGTGGGCTTGGGGCAGACTAGGCACGGTGTACGGTGTACCAAGTGGCACCCGGTTGGTGGGCTTGGAACCCTGCTCACATCATTTGGGGCCGTGGCGACACCGGCCGGATCTCTGCTTGAGATGGAACCCGAATAGGCGATAAACACGGGCCGAGAGACTTGTGTGGTTAGTCGGTGCGTGGCCGACTCCCTCGCGCTTCCGCTTGAAGGTTGCGAGGTACATGGCGTGTCTGGGCGGTAAGTGGCGAGGCGTGTGTGAAGAAGTACACCCTGCGGGGTTATCATTATCTATTCGAATAAGCGGATTCCTCGGATATGGAAACTTGGACCCTTGCATAGTTCATAGACAAGTGAAAGTGGATACTCTAAAATCGCCAAGATAAGCGTGAGTGCTATGGATGGCGTTCTGTAGGTGAGGCGGGGCGGATCCATAGTGGTGTACTGATATGGTGAATATGTGGACTCGTAATAGCCACCTCAAAAGAGTTACTTGCGATCGTTGGTTAGGGATAGCCACCGAGTCAAAGCTGGCTTGCTGCGGTCAAACTCCACCACCCCCTTTTGATAATGATGCATATGGTTAGATCTGATGTAAGTCTTGCATTGAGTACAATTGTACTCACGTTTGCTTATTTATGTTTTGCGGGAGGCGTCGGTCTACGCTAAATAATTCCCGTGGACTTGACGTTTAACTTGTTACCTCAGCTACGATCTTGTGCCTCGGCGAGGATTTGGTAGATAGTCAGGCTTCTCAGCCTTTTTCATTTATAGTTATGTTCCGGACATGATTAGCTTCGCTGTGCTTTGACTTGTATGCTCTGAGTGTTGGGTCATGACTTACCCTGTTTGTAATATCTAGCTCCTCGGGCCTAATGAATAATATTTTGAGTCGTAGAGTTATATTTGTGATGCCATGTTGTATCTACACATATTGAGCATATTGTGTGTATGTTTGAAATGCTTGGTATGTGTGGGATCCAGACAAACTAGTTGTTTATCCTTGACCCTCTCATATGGAAATGTAGTCTCGTGCCTCCGGCGATAGTAGTCCGCTTCTGACCGGTTCACGAGTCCTGCTAAGACGCCTCTTGCTTGGACACTTGGTAGCGGCATGTGTTTCACCGTTCCTATATACGTCCTTGAAATGTCCTGCTTGATGTTGTTGGGTCTGTCTAGCACCTTTCTGACCCGGTTCACGGAGTCTGTTAGCCAAGTGCTACAGCCGAGTACATACGTTGATAGACCGACATGCTCGATGTGATTCATATGTACTGTCCCCATGGGTTAGTGCCGCTTTGGGTTCCACGACTAGCCATATCGGCCGGGTTATTTGTCATATGGATGCTAAGCGACACTATCATATCGTGAGCCAAAAGGCATAAGCGGTCCGGACCATGGTAGGCGACACCCGTGGGAATACCGTCGTGAGGCCGCAAAGTGATATGATGTGTTACATGCTAGATCGGTGTGACTTAGGATAAGAGTCTGACAGCGTTGGTATCGAGCTTTGTTGCTGTAGGATTACCAAGCCAAAAGCGGTCGAAGTTGTGTCTAGAAATGCTTTAGTTATGTAAAGAATTGATTGTGGAAGGAGCGTGGGCTCTTTTTACTCCTTATACCTCATGGCCTTCGATCTGAGTCATCCGCTTCTCCTCTATGGGGTTTAAAGAACTGAGGCTTCTCATCTATCTATTAGGATGGCGTGTTACTAATCCATAGACCTTAAGATTGTTGGTTTTAATCCCAGTTCGAGTTCCCTACTACTCCTTTTGTGATGTGCTGTTGATCCCAGAATCTTGTTATGATGTTGTTGAGTGGTTATGCCACCATTTTTGCAGGATGTCTCAAATCATTTGAGCAATTACAGCCGATTATCTTTGTCCAAAGTCATCCCAGGTCTCTAAATGATGCGATGCATTGCAAATCCTCTCCTTAGTTTCGATGTCCTTTTGGTCAGAATAAGCACACTAACTTGATCGGTTGAGGTACTTTGTTGCCTCGACATATATGTTGGAACTATTATTATGACCCTAGATGTTTAGGAAGTCACCTAGCAATTTAACAATGCTTTTGTATCCGGTGTGATGATTACGGCGGTATTCTTGAAAGCATCCGGTATTCCTACGGGTGTTCGCTGCTTACCATGGCGGGACCGTTTAAGTCTTTTGGCTCACGTATATGATAGTGTAACCTAACATCCATATGACAAAGAACCGGGCCGACATGGCTGTCGTGAACCACAGCGGCGCTAACCCATGGGACGAGCATACATGATCACATGAGCATGTCGGTCATCAACGTATATATTGGGCTGTAGCACTGTTATGAGGACTCAGTATCGAAATTGTAGCAGAACTAAGCAGGACTCGAATAACAACTGCGTGACATTTCCCGAAGAACGGACATAAGGAGAAGTGAAACACATACCCGCCAATCAAGTGTCCAAGCAGTAGTCTTGGGCTAGCGAGGACTCACGGTGAGCAAGGGCTATGGCGGACTACACTATGTAGCTCGACTGCACGAGACTACATTTCCCCATATGAGGAGGCTGCCAAGGATAAACAACTAGTTTGTCGGATCCCACACATACCAAGCATTTCAAACATACACACATTATACTCAATATGTGTAGATACAACATGGCATCACAACATAACTCTATGACTCAAAATATTATTCATTAGGCTCAAGGAAGCGAGATAACCTACAAACATGGGTCTCATGACCCAACACTCGAAACATACAAGTCAAAGCACAAGCGGAAGCTACACATAATCGAAATGCAGACAACTATAAATGGAAAGAACGAGAAGCGACTATCTACCGAAATCTGCCGAGGCACAAGATGCGTGGTGAAGGTAACAAGCTAGCTTGTCAAGTCCACGTGGAACTACTAGCGAGGCCAGCGTCTCTCTGCAAAACATAAATAAGCAAGCGTGAGTACAATTGTACTCAACAAGACTTACATCGAACTAACTACATAAGCATCATTATCAAGGGGGTGGTGGAGTTTGACTTGACAAGCCAGCTTTGACTCGGTAATAGAACTATTTGTAACTCTTTTGATTGGGTGCTTGAGTCCCATATTCACCATATCAATACCCACTATGGACCGCTCCATCTCTATTCCATAGCACTCACGCTTATCTTGCGCATTTTAAAATATCCACTTTCACTTGTCTATGAACTGAATGTAAGCCTTGAAGTCCTTCTCCGTGGACACGGCTATTGAATAGATCATCATAAACCTGCAGGGTGTACTTCTTCACACACTCTCACCACTTATACGTGCGTTTACACGACATGTACTCAAGCAACCTTCAAGCGGAAGCCCAGCGTGGGTGTCGGCCTCAGCCTACCTAAACACTCAAGTCCCTAGTCGAGGTTTATCGCCTATTAAGGGTTCCATCCATGAGGAGTCGGCGAGGTTTCCATACAGCCCCGAGCGATGTGTGCAGGGTTCCGAGATACCAAGCGGGCACTCGGTACAGACCCCGGTGCCTACCATAACACAACCCACCCCTAAGGTCAGCGTTGCGTGCATTGACATGCCTACAAACACGAAACTACTTGCAACTCCCGGATGAGGACAAGGGTGGTTAAAGCCGGAGGGTCGATTAAGGATCCCAATGCGTGGTAGTAACTGACTTTCATGGATCACAAACACAGAACTCAGTTCACGAGGGGCGGCTGCAATGAGACAACCACCATGTACTACATGGCCTCTCACCGCTACCTTTACCAATCGTGTTCACACTTAGCTCACACACAATAGGACATATTCACCAACAATTCCAATTCATTCCGATGAATCAGACCCGACTCAACTCTAAGCGAGTGCAGGCATGACAAACAAGTATAAATGAGTAGGCACATCATAGGCTCAAACAAATTCCTACTCATGCTAGTGGTTTCATCTAATTCTTGTGGAATGACAGGTCATGCAAAGGATCAAGGGGTTCAACTACATGACCAAGTAACACATGAGTCGTTGTTGTCCTAATGGAATAAAATAGAGCAGGAGGCGAGAGTGGGATTATATCGGAATGAACAAGAGGGTTTGCTTGCACAGCACTTACAAGATAATATTTCTTCATCGGTTGTCATCGAATAATCATCATCGGACATATATCGTCTGGGAGGAGACAATTACCGGCAAACAAGAAAGAGAACACAATCAATACAATGCACATATATGATGCATGATCATGTTAAGGTGCTGAATTCACCTAATGCAATAATAATCCAAGTTAGTTGGAGTGGAATTCAAACAAGGTTGAATTCCAACTCAAAATGCTATTTCTAAGTTACCCTAATCATGATTCATCCTATTCAGTGAGGTTAACTTGTTCAAACATGCATGATCATGGCATAAACAGATTCTTCATATTTTTCTGATCATTTTCATATATAAATTATTTCCATCGAGTTACGGTTGAATTTATATGATTTTAGAAGTTTAGAGTATTTTAGAAATTTGAATTAAATTAAATCTAGAAAAGGGTATTACTGCGTCGACTGACGTCGGTGTGACGTCGGCGAAGTCAGCTGGCCTGATCCGAGTCAACCCCTGACCTCTGAGGGTCAACATGCGATGTGAGCGCTAATCCAGCGTTGACTCGGAGCTTTGACAGCTGCGGGCCCAGTCGGTGGCGATGAGGTGGCTAATGGTGAGATTAGTCCTAATGGTACATGCCACGTCGTGATCGCGGAGTTAGCAGCGGCGGCGACCAGCGGTGGTGGCTGGCCGATGGCGCTATGGCTGCGGTTGGACCGCGAAAGAGCACCGGGGAGGTAGCCCATGACCCGCGCATCTAGGGAGACCAAGGGAGAGTGCGGGGGTGGCGGGGTTGGCGGGTGGAGCCAAAGGCGGCGCCGGAGTTGACCAGCGATAGCTCTGAGTGCTGCGGTACGGCAAGAGCAAGCTTGGCGGCTGCGTTGAACTCTGGAAGCAACCCGAAACACGATGGCGAGCTCGGTGTGAGCTCACGGTGTCCGTAACCCACGGCAGTGGCGAGCATGGCGTGACCGGCGACCCGAACTCGTGGGGATGGCCTATCTGGCGAGAAGCGGAGACCAGGGCCGGGGAAGCGGTGGAGGAGCTCACCGTGAACTCGAGGAGGGGGCTCGGCTTGCTCGTGGGCGACACAGGGCAGACAGATCGGCGGCGGCATCTCGGATGCAGAGGTGGAAGAAGAGCACGGCGGTGGCCGGCCCGGGCAGGCCTCAGCGGCTTGGAAGCGGTGAGGAGGAGGTAGGCCGGCGGGCTTGGGGACACCCGGGAGGTGAGGCGGTGGCTGTGGCGCGGCCCGGACCGCGACAGCCGTGTTGATTGGCGTCGTGGGGAGAGGGCGGAAGGAGGAGAAGGGTCAGGGAGAGGAGAGGGGCCGGGGGGTCGGGGAGGCCGTGGCGTCGTCGTGGCGTTCGAGGGACTTCGTCCGGTAGCGTCGAGGGGCCGCCGGCTGGCGGTGGCAGCAGCATCGCCCAGCTTTCGCCTCGCCCTCATCACAGCCTGCGGAGGAAGGCGATGGGCGATGCAGGCGCTGATGAAATTAGACCAACCAGGCCGACCAGCGGGGAGAAGGAGGTTGGGCGGTGGGCGGGTGGGTCGGTGAGCATTCTCTCTTTCTCTTATTATTTCTGTTTTCTATTTTGCAGTTTGTTTTGATCCGGTTTAAAACCAAATCAATTTATAAATCACGAAAATATTCACGGGCACTTTCTGAATTATTTCTATGGCCTAAATACTTCAACATTATTTGAGCATTTAAATTATTTATAGTGTTTAAATGCCCAAAGTCAAATAGTTTAAGATTTAATTCAAAAATCCAGGAATGACCTATAAGATATGTTCATCATTTTTGGAAGAGGCTTTCACCTTTATCCATTAATCATGAACATTTTCACACGAGGCATTTGGGATTATGAAAATGATTTTATTTGAACCTATTAGAATTCAATTGGTGCTAGGGTTTCAACAATCCCCATTTCAATATTCATGGAAATTAACATGATGACATGAGATGCCTTAATACAACTAATGTCAAGCAATTCTAGGGCTGTGACAACTCACCCCCACTAAACAAGAATCTGGCTTGAGATTCAAGGCGTGAGTAAGAGGGAAGGGAGTCACAACTATCACAATCTTCATGATCAATTGCCTTCTCGAAGATGTTGGTTTACTCCATCATCTTGGTCTTGAAGTCTTTGCTTTGAGATCTTTACGACATGACAACGGAAAGAAGGGAAACCCTTCATGATTCGATCTTCACGAGATCAAATAAACATGATCGACCCACGGTCTGAGATGGTGACATATCTCGAGTTGAGACACAAAATACATCGAGGGGATGGAAGAATAACAACGAGGTTTGATTAGTGGTCAACAATTCCACGCTTTAGGAAGATGGTGGATGGTGTCAAGGTGGCGAGAAAATATTTACCATGATCCGTAGCAGGACACCTCGAGAAAGAGCAAGAGCTATTCCTTAAGTGGCAAAAAGAATTACTTTTGAATTAGAGATCATTAAGACTCTCCATACCAGCCTAAAGGCAATCTGGCGATCATGAGGTGGAATGCAAAAGGTGGTACACGGACTAGAATGAATGATGTGGACTACCTTGTTGAAGACAACGCATAATGGATGATTTTGCTTATCATCGAAGGTGGGGGGGCCTAGGGTAAGTCCACTTTGAAGATAACCTGGACAAGATTTGCTAAGAAGGCCGTCTATGGCGAGATAGCACAAGAAGCGGTGCAAGCTAGGAGCGAAATGCAGGCATTTGTTGGAATGTTTCAACCATCATATCTGCGAGATTCAGATCTGGTTGGTGTTAGGATATTTCGGACTCAGCATATGCGAAAAGGAAGGTTACAACACAATTTGTGCGATGGCGTTGCGAGATTCTCGGGATATGAACTACGATAGCAAGCTCAAAACATGAGCTGGTTTTACTACAAGCAGGTGAACCGTTGTCCCGGACAAGCATGACCACATGGTAGTCTTATAATAAAACACTACCGAGTTCCTAATCTAAGTCACCCGATCTAGCATGTAACACATCATATCACTTTGCGGCCTCACGCTTGCGGTATTCCCAGGTGTCGCCTTACCATGGCCGGGACCGTTTGCGTCTTTTGGCTCAGCGTATATGATAGTGTAGCTAGCATCCATATGACAAAGAACCGGGCCGACATGGCTGGTCGTGAACCAATGGCGCTAACCCATGGGGCGAGGCATACATGAATCACATCGAGCATATCGGTCATCAGCGTATATATTAAAAGGCTGTAGCCTTTGGGCTATGAGGACTCGGTATCCCGGGCTGTAGCAAGCTAAGCAGGACTCCGAATAACACGCGTGACATTTCCCGAAGGACAGACATAGGAGCGAAGTGAAACACATGCCAGCCAGTCAGTGTCCAAGCGGTAGTCTTTGGGCTAGCAGGACTCGGTGAACGGGCTGGCGACTACTATCGCTCGGAGGCACGAGACTACATTTCCCCATATGAGGCTGCCAGGATAAACAACTAGTTTGCCGGATCCCACACATACCAAGCATTTCAAACATACACACATATACTCAATATGTGTAGATACAACATGGCATCACAACATAACTCTCGACTCAAAATATTATTCATTAGGCTCAGAGGGCGAGATAACCTAAACATGGGTCTCATGACCCAACACTCAGAAGAAGTCCTTCTCCGTGGACACGGCTATTCGAATAGATCATATTAAACCTACGGTGTACTTCTTCACCTCACACGCTCTCACCACTTACGCCCGTTTACACGACATGTAGCCAAGCAACCTTCAGCGGAAGCCCAGCGTGGGTGTCGGCCACAGCCTACCTAAACACTCAAGTCCTAGTCCGAGGTTTATAAGCCTATTGGGTTCCATCATGGAAGTCGGCGAGGTTTCCCATACAGCCCGAGCGATGTGTGCGAGGGTCCCGAGATACCAAGCAGGCACTTTCGGTACACAGACCCCACGGTGCCTACCATAACACAACCCACCCCTAAGGTCAGCGTTGCATGGCCGGCTGACATGCTACAAACACGAAACTACTTGCAACTCGGATGAGGACAAGGGTGGTTAAGAAGCCGAGGAGGGTCAATTAAGGATCCCAATGCGTGGTAGTAAGCTGTTTCATGGATCACAAACACAGAACTCGAGTTCTGAGGGGCGGCTGCAATGAGACAACCACCATGTACTCCTACATGGCCTCTCACACTACCTTTACCAAATCGTGTTCACACACTTAGCTCACACACAATAGGACATGTTCATAACAATTCCAATTCATTCTCGATAGAATGGACCCGACTCAACTCTAAGCGTAGCGGGCATGACAAACAAGCATAAATGAGTAGGCACATCATGGCTCAAACAATTCCTACTCATGCTAGTGGGTTTCATCTAATTCTTTGTGGAATGACAGGTCATACAAAGGATCAAGGGTTCAGCTACATGACAAGTAACACATGAGTCGTTGTTGTCCTAATGCAATAAAATAGAGCAGGGCGAGAGGTGGGATTATATCGGAATGAGCGAGGGGTTTTGCTTGCACGGCACTACGAGATAATAGTTCTTCGCCGGTGTCATCGAATAATCATCGATCGGTACATAAATCTCGGGGAGGGACAATTACCAAGCAAACAAGAAGAACACAATCAATGCAATGCACATATATGATGCATGATCATGTTAAGTACTGAGATTCACCTAATGCAATAATAATCCAAGTTAGTTGGGTGGAATTCAAACAGGTTGAATTCCAACTCAAAATATTATTTCTAAGTTACCTAATCATGATTCATCCTATTCAGTGATGTTAACTTGTTCAAACATGCATGATCATGGCATAAACAGATTCTTCACATTTTCTGATCATTTTCATATATAAATTATTTCCATCGAGTTACGGTTGAATTTATATGATTTTTAGAAGTTTGGAATATTTTACAGAATTTCCTGAATTAAATTAAATCGAGGAAAGAGGTATTACTACGTCGACTGGCGTCGATGTGGCGTCGTAAGGTCAGCCAGGCGCGGTCAGGTCAACCCTGACCTGCAGGGTCCAGCAGTCGATGGCAGGCGCTAATCCCGCGTTGACTCGGGCTTTGACACGCTGCAGGGCCCCGTATCGATGGCGATGAGGTGGCTAATGGTGAGGATTAGTCCTAATGGCGTGTGCCACGTCGGCGATCGCGGAGTTAGGCAGCGAAGCGGCGACCAGCAGCGGTGGCTACGCGGAATGGCGCTATGGCTGCGGTTGGACCGAAGAGCACGAGTAGCCCATGCCAGCGCGCATCTAGGAGACCAAGGGAGGTGCGGGGTGGCGGGGTTCGCGGAGTGGAGCCGGCGGCGCGGAGTTCGACCCAGCGATGGCTCACAGTGCTGCGGTGCAGGCAAGGCAAGCTAAGCGGCTGCGTTCGAACTCTGGAAGCAACCCGAGCACGATGGCGAGCTCGGTGTGAGCTCGGTATCCGTAACCACGGCGGTGACGAGCATGGCCGCCGAGCTTGGAGCTTCGTGGGGATGGCCTATCTGGCGAGAAGAGACCACGGGGCCATAGAAATAATTGAAAGTGCCGTGAATATTTTCAGGATTTATAAAATTGATTTGGTTTTAAAACTAGATCAAAACAAGCTGCAAAATAAACAGAAATAATAAAGAGAGAGAGAAAGGCCCAGGCCACTTACAGCCCACTGTCTAGCCCACCACCGGCGATTACAGGTCCAGCCACCACCGCCACCCTCCTGTCGTCTTCCTCCCAGCGCCGATGGCGGGAGGCGTGTCGGCCTTGGCGCCGAGCTCCACCTCCCTTCCCTTCCTTGCTCCCCCTCTCTCGCCACAGGGCCGCGCCACGGGGCGCCCAAGACCCTCACTCCTCCCCCTCCTCTCTGCTCTCTCCCTCGTCCCTCTGCTCCCTCTCCAAGAGCACACCCAGGCGGCTTCATGCCGTCGTTCGCTTGAACCAAGGCCATCGACCACCCTCGCTGCCTTGCTGAGCCTAGGAGCTCCGCCGTGTCGGCCTGCCCTCTCCATCGAGATCTGCTGTGGCCAGAGGCCTGCCCGTCCTGCCGCATCGTCGTCTTCACCGGCCAGGCACGAGGATCGCCGGCCCCGATTGTGCGTCGAGCTTCCCAGGCCCTTCTATATGCCCTGCAGCAGCGGTGAGGCCACGATCCTTCCCCTAACCCCATGCTCGATTGCCTCCCCTAACCGCCTAACCACCTTGCAGGCGCTCCTCGCCGCGGCTATGGCGCCCAGCAGCCATAGCTACTGTAGCTTCAGCGTCCGACCCATAAGCCGCTCGGCACACTCCGAGAACCACGTGGCACCCTTAGCGCCCTTCCCTCTCGTGCACCTTGCTTGCCGTGTCATCGTTGCCCAGAACTCCAGGCGCGCAGGCTCCCTCAGCGAACCCAGCCACCCCGCACCTCCCGCTAGTCTCCTTAGATCTTGTGAGCCGGCGTCACGTAGGACCCCTCGCCTCTCTTTTGGTCACGGAGGAAACCCGCTCCCTCCGCCGTCTCGGCTCCGCCCGGCGGCAGAGCAGCAGGTCGACTCGGCGAGTTGGCCGGGATTGACCATGGGTTGACCTCCCGTGCGTCACGGCGTATGGGCCCCCGACAATTTAGTTAGAATTAGCTTAACACTAATTAACCTAGGTTAGTTAGCTAATTAGTCCGCAGCTAGTGGGCCTGGCCCTAAGCGACCTAGTTAAAATTAACCAAGGTTAAATAGCTGGGTTAAATAGTTATGCCAGCGACATGCGGGACCCACAGGTCAGGTTTGACCTGGGGCGCCAGGTTGACCGCTGGCGTCTGCTGACGTCGGTATTGTGATAATACCCTTTTATGGATTTAATTTAATTGATGAAATTTGAGAAAATACTCTAAACTTCTAAAATCATATAAATTCAAGCGTAACTCAGATGAAATAATTTATATATGAAAATGATCAGAAAAATATGAAGAATCTGTTTATGCCATGATCATGCATGTTTGAACAAGTTAACATCACTGAATAGGATGAATCATGATTAGGGTAATTTGGAAATAGCATTTTGAGTTGGAATTCAACCTTGTTTGAATTCCTCTCAATAACGGATTATTATTGCATTAGGTGAATTCAGTACCTTAACATGATCATGCATCATATATGTGCATTGCATTGATTGTGCTCTCTCTTGTTTGCGGTAATTGTCCCCTCTCGGTGAGCTGCGTCTGGCGATGAATTCGATGACACCGATGAAGAACTATTATCTTGAAGTGCCGGGCAAGCAAAACCCTTGTTCATTCGATATAATCCTCTCTCGCTCCTGCTCTATACACGAGGGGCGGCTGCAATGAGACAACCACCATGTACTCCTACATGGCCTCTCACCTTCTACCTTTACCAAATCGTGTTCACACACTTAGCTCACACACAATAGGACATGTTCATAACAATTCCAATTCATTCCCGATGAATCGGACCGACTCAACTCTAAGCGTAGTGGGCATGACAAACAAGCATAAATGAGTAGGCACATCATGGCTCAAGCAATTCCTACTCATGCTAGTGGGTTCATCTAATTCTTGTGGAATGACGGGTCATCTGCAAAGGATCAAGGGTTCAGCTACGCAGCAAGTAACACATGGTCGTTGTTGTCCTAATGCAGTAAAATAGAGCAGGAGGCGAGAGGTGGGATTATATCCGGAATGAACAAGGGGTTTTGCTTGCACAGCACCGAAGATAATAGTTCTTCATCGGTGTCATCGAATTCATCGTCGATCGTAAATCTACGAGAGGGACAATTACCGGCAAACAAGAAGGCACAATCAATGCAATGCACATATATGATGCATGATCATGTTAGGTACTGAATTCACCTAATGCAATAATAATCCAAGTTGGTTGGGTGGAATTCAAACAAGGTTGAATTCCAACTCAAAATGCTATTTCCTAAATTACCTAATCATGATTCATCCTATTCAGTGATGTTAACTTGTTCAAACATGCATGATCATGGCATAAACAGATTCTTCATATTTTCTGATCATTTTTCATATAAATTATTTCCATCCGAGTTACGGTTGAATTTATATGATTTTAGAAGTTGAGTATTTTAAAAATTTACTGAATTAAATTAAATCCATAAAGGTATTCTGCGTCGGCTGACGTGGAGTGTGACGTCGTGAGTCAGCAGGTAGTCCAGGTCAAACTGGCGTGTGGGGCCACACGTCATTGACTAACTAAACTAACTGGTTAATTAGCACTAACACAGGTTAGTTAAATTAGTTTAAACCTAACTAGAGTAGTTAGTCGGGGGCCCCCATGTGATAACTCGGGAAGTCAAACTAGGCCAAACCAGGTCAACTCGCGGAGTTGACCGCGGCTCGTCATGGCAGGAGCCGAGGCAGCGGAGGGCGGGTTTCCTCCTCCGGTGACCAAAAAAGCGGAGGGTCCTCGTGGCCCGGGCTCGCATGCGCATCTAAGGAGACTAGCGGGAGGTGCGGGGTGGCCGGGGTTAGCGGAGTGGAGCCAGGCGCCGGAGTTGAACCTGATAGCTCTGGTTCTGCGGTGCAGAGAGAAAAGCGAAGGTGCTACGTGCTCACAGGGAGTGTCTTGGCGTGCTTATAGGCTCGGACCTGAGCTACTGCAGCTATGGCATGTGGCGCCATAGCCCGGCGAGGCCTTCGGCAAGGTGGTTAAGCGGTTAGGGGCAATCGAGCATGGGGTTAGGGAAAAGGATCGTGGCCTCACACGGTTGCAGTAGCCATAAAGCGGGCTCGGGGAAGCTACGGGCCTTGGCAGAATGAAGCAGCGATCTCGGTGCCCGTCGGTGAAAACGGCAAGCAGTGGTGGTGCAAGCGAGGCCTCGGCGTCAGCGTATCTCGATGGAAGGGCAAAGCCCGACAGGCGGGCTCCTAGGCTCGATGGCGAGGGTGGTCGATGGCCTTGGGTTGTGACGGCGGCAAACTTCGCTTTCGGGTGTGTAGAGAGGAGGAAGGGCGAGGAGAGAAGCGAGTGAGGGGAGGCGAGGGCAGGCGTCTCAAGTAAGCGCGTCGAGGCGAGAGAGGGGTGGAGCAGCTGCGTGGGCGGGAGGTGGAGCTCGGTAGTGAGCGTCGCGTCGACACGCTCCTGCCTCTTGGCCTTGGGAGGAAAGGCAGCGAGGGAGGGTGGCGGTGGTGGGGCTGGACCGAGATGGCGGGCGGTGGGTGGAAGCTGAGCAGTGGGCGGAGTAAGTGGCACAGGGCCTCTCTCTCTCTCTTTATTATTTCTGTTTTCTATTTTGCAGTTTGTTTTGAGTGCGACCAATGCTCACCCGTATTTTCCACCAAGACTTATGGAGGTCCAGCTGCTAGTGCTGCTCCACGGCCAAATGTGATCACTTGCTTCAAATGTGGAGAGGCAGGCCACTATATTAGAGAGTGTCCCAGAACAACCCCAATCAAGCGGAAGAGTCTGCGGGCGCGGCAAGCCAGCGAGGGAAGGTTCCTATGCCAAACCGATTGCCGCGCTCGTGGTCATGTCAACTATGTCTCTGCTTTGAAGAAACCTATGAGGATCCCAGCATCGTCCTCGATGCGCTTCTTGTTAATTGCCATCCGGCAAGCTGTTCTTTTAATCTTTGGAGCATCTCATTCATTTATTTACGAGAGCTATGCTCGATTGCACAACCTACATTACATGACATGCCTACCTCCATGGAAATTCAAACTCCACAGTTCTAGATGGCAAACCTCTAGAATAAGTCATGGGAATGAAATTCTTGTCGTGATTAGTCTTTCTCGCATCTCTAATAGCTCTTAAGTCCTCGGACATAAACATCATCTTGGGTATGGACTGGATGTCAGCCCATTATGCTAAGATTGATTGCTCTACTAGAACATTCAACTTACCCATCCTTGGGCAAAACGGTTGGATGTTTTAACCCGAGTGTCTAGCGCTTGACTATACCCCTTAAATGCCAACCCTCTTCGGACCTCGAAGATATTCCGGTAGTCCGTGATTTCCGGATGTCTTTCGGAAGAACTGCGGTGTTCCACGGCGAGGGATGTCGAGTTCGTGATAGATCTTATTCGGAACGTTCCAATCTCTAGAAGACCTTATAAGATGGCACCCCTAGAACTAGCTGAACTTAGAAACAACTCGATGAGTCCTTGCAAAGGGTTTCATCCGTCCTAGTTCCTCTCCATGAAAGGCTTCCCGTCCTCTTCGTTAAGAAGAAGGATGATGATACGGATCGGATGGTTGTAGATTACCGACCTGCCAATTTGGTCACTATCAAGAACAAGTATCCGCTCCCGGGATCAACGATCTGTATGATCAGCTCGCTGGATCCTCGATCTTTTCAAGATGGATTTGAGGTTGGGCTACCATCAAATCAAAATCAAACAGGACATCCCCAAAGCGGCCTTTGTCACTCGTTATGGCCAATCTGAGTACACCGTCATGTCCCGGATTAACCAATGCTCAGCCACTTTCTCTCGGTTAATGAACTCAATCTTCATGGGTATTTGGATAAATTAAATAAGTGGTATACCTCGATGATATACTCATCTACTCAAGAATGAGGAAGAACATGCCGAACACCTAAGGCTAGTATTGATGAAACTTGAGAGCACGCCTTTATGCCAAATTCTCTAAGTGTGAATTCTGGTTACGGAAGTGACCTATCTAGGACATGTAATCTCTGGTAAGGGTATTGCTGTCAATCGAAAGCGAGTTCAAGCCGTCCTTGATTGGACTCCACTGAATCGGTCAAGCAAGTTGGAGTTTCCTCGGTTTAGCGAGCTATTGCCGCTTAGTCAGAAATTTCTCTAAAGTTGCTAAACCTCTAACGAACTCCTCAAGAAAGATAAGAAGTTCGAATGGGCGCCACGGTGCGAGATCAGCTTTCGAAAAGGCGCTTTGACATCTGCTCCGTACTTATTCCACCAGATTTCTCTAAGGACTTTATTATCTATTACGGCGCCTCGCGACAAGGACTAGGTTGCATACTCATGCAAGATCGTCATGTGATTGCCTACGCTTCTCGACGATTCGTCCACATGAGGATAACTATCCCACACGATCTAGAGCTTGCAGCGATGGTTCATGCACTCAAAACCTGGCGACATTACCTTACGGGTAATCGTTGCGAAATCTACCTGAGATCACCAAAGTCTGAAATATATCTTCACCCAACGGATTTGAATCTCGAGCCAAAGGCGTTGGGTCGAGATGATACTGATTTCGACTTAGGAATATCCTACACCCGGCAAAGCCAATGTCATGGTGGCCACTAAATCATAAATCTTATTGTAACAATCTGATGTTACAACAAAGTCAACCAATTCTCCACGAGGAATTTAAATAAGCTTAATCTTCACATTGTCCTCGAGTTCCTTTCCACCAGGTGGCGAAACCTACCTTACGGATCAGATCATCAAAGCACGGAAGGTAGATCAGGGAATCTCCCGTATCAAAGAAACATCAAGAAAGAATTACATGATTGTTTCTCCATTGATGAACAAGGTGTACGTGTTCTTTGGAGACCGTCTAGTGGTTCCCAAGGTGCGCAACTTTGGCGATTGATCATAAGAGCTCATGACTCTCCTCTCACCATTCATCCTGGTAGTACTAAAATGTATCAAGATCTCGCGGTTTTGGTGGACTAGGATGAAGAGAAATCTCTCAATACATTGCTAAGCTGCGGCGTCGTATGCGTCGAGTTAAGCGAGCATCAACGACCTGCTGGTACCCTTCAACCTTTGGAAATTCTGTATGATAATACCCTTTTCTAGATTTAATTTAATTGATAAATTTGGAAATACTACGAACTTCTAAAAATCATATAAATTCAACAGTAACTAGGATGAAATAATTTATATATGAAAAATGATCAGAAAAAATATGAAAGTCTGTTTATGCCATGATCATGCATGTTTGAACAAGTTAACCTCACTGAATAGGATGAATCATGATTAGGGTAATTTATGAAATAGCATTTTGAGTTGGAATTCAACCTTGTTTGAATTCCACTCCAACTAACGGATTATTATTGTGGTAATTGGTTGGTACCTTAACATGATCATGCATCATATATGCATTGCATTGATTGTGCTCTCTCTTGTTTGCCGGTAATTGTCCTCCGGTGAGCGATGTCACGAAAATGATTGTTCGATGACACCGATGAAGAACTATTATCTTGAAGTGCCGAGCAAGCAAAACCCTTGTTCATTCGATATAATCCCACTCTCATCACTGCTCTATTTTATTGCATTAGGACAACAACGACTCATGTGTTACTTAACTTGTGGCTGAACCCCTTGATCCTTTGCATTTGTCATTCCAGGTAATTAGATGAAACCCACTAGCATGAGTAGGAATTGTTTGAGCCATGTTGTGCCTACTCATTTATGCTTGTTTGTCATGCCTTTACTGCTTAGAGTTGAGTCAGTCTGATTCGCCGGAATGAATTAGGTGTTATGAACATGTCCTGTGTATTATGTGTGAGCTAAGTGTGTGAACACGATTTGGTAAAATGCGGTGAGAGGCCATGTAGGAAGTATGGTGGGTTGTCTCATTGGCCAGATCCTCGGGACCTGAGTTGTGTTTGATCCAGCAGTTACTACCACACATTGGGATTCCGTGGCATGACCCTCTCGACTTATTAATCAACGATCTCGTCCAAGGCGTTGCAACTAGTTTACGGTGTTTAGTAGGTAGTGTTAGTAGTCACCGTGGCACCTTGTCAGGTGGGCTTAGGGCAGACTAAACACAGTGTACGGTGTACCAAGTGGCACCGGTTGGTGGGCTTAGACCCCTCCACATCATTTGGGGCTGTGGCGACACCCGGCGGATCTCTTCTTGAGATGGAACCCGAATAGGCGATAAACACGGGCCGAGAGACTTGTGTGGTTAGTCGGTCGTGGCCGACTCCCGCTGGCTTCGCTTGAAGGTTGGGTACATAGCGTGTCTGGGCGGTAAGTGGTGAGGCGTGTGTGAAGTACACCCTACGGGGTTATCATTATCTATTGAATAAGCGGATTCCTCGGATATGGAAACTTGGACCTTGCATAGTTCATAGACAGTGAAGTGGATACTCTAAAATCATGAAGATAAGCGTGAGTGCTATGGATGGCGTTCGTAGGTGACGCGGGCGGATCCATAGTGGTATACTGATATGGTGAATATGTGGACTCGTAATAGCCACCTCAAAAGAGTTACTTATTCGTTGGTTGGGGATATACAGGGTCAAAGCTGACTTCTGCGGTCAAACTCCACCACCCCCTTTTGATAATGATGCATGTAGTTAGATCGATGTAAGTCTTGCATTGGTGTACTCACGTTTGCTTATTTATGTTTTTAGGAGGCGTCGGTCTCGCTAGTAGTTCAAGTGGACTTGACGTTTAGCTTGTACCTCAGCTACGATCTTGTGCCTCGGCGGGATTTGGTGATAGTCGGGCTTCTCGACCTTTTCATTTATAGTTATGTATAGACATGATTAACTTCATTGTGCTTTGACTTGTATGCTCTGAGTGTTGGGTCAGGACTTACCATTTTGTAATATCTAGCTCCTGGAGCCAATGAATAATATTTTGAGTCGTAGAGTTGTGTTGTGATGCCATATTTATCTACACATATTGAGCATATTGTGTGTATGTTTGAAATGCTTGGTATGTGTGGGATCCAGACAAACTAGTTGTTTATCGGCGGCCTCTCATATGAAATGTAGTCCGTGCCTCAGAAGATAGTAGTCCGCTTCAGCCAGTTCACCCGATCTGCTAACCCGCCTCTTGCTTGGACACTTATTGGCGGCATGTGTGCCGTTCTATATGTCCTTGAAATGTCCTGCGATGTTATTGGGTCATCTAACTGCTACGGCCAGTTCACGGAATCTGTTAGCAAGTGCTGAGCCGAATACATCGTTGATAGCCAAACATGCTCGATGTGATTCATATGCACTGTCCCCATGGTTAGTGCCGCTTTGTTCCACGACTAGCCATATCGGCCGGGTTGTTGTCATATGGATGCTAGCGACACTATCATATCGTGAGCCAAAAGCGTAAGCGGTCCGGGCCATGGTAAGCGACTTGCGTGAATACCGTCGTGAGGCCGCAAAGTGATATGATGTGTTACATGCTAGATCGGTGTGACTTAGGATCGGAGTCTGGCAGCGTTGGTATCGAGCTGGCTGCTGTAGGATTACCAAGCCAAAATTGGTCGAAGTTTGTCTAAATGCTTTAGTTATGTAAGAAATTGATTGTGGAAGGAGCGTAGGCTCTTTTTACTCCTTATACCTCATGGCCTTCGATAAGGTCATCAACTTCTCCTCTATGGGGTTTAAAGAACTGAGGCTTCTCATCTATCTATTAGGATGGCGTGTTACTAATCCATAGACCTTAAGATTGTTGGTTTTAATCCCGGTTCGAGTTCCCTACTACTCCACATGTATACTTTGTTGATCAGAATCTTGTTATGATGTTGTTGAGTGGTTATGCCACCATTTTTTGAGGATGTCTCAAATCATTTGAGCAATTACAGTAGATTATCTTGTCCAAAGTCATCAGTCTCTAAATAATGCGATGCATGCAAATCCTCTCCTTAGTTTCGATGTCTTTTGGTCGAATAGCACACTAACTTGATCGGTTGAGGTACTTTGTTGCCTCGACATATATGTTGGAACTATTATTATGACCTAGATGTTTAGGAAGTCACCTAGCAATTTAACAATGCTTTTGTATCCCAGTGATGATTCTGGCGGTATTCTTGAAAGCATCCGGTATTCCCTGGTGTTCGCTGCCCACCATGGCGGGACCGTTTAAGTCTTTTGGCTCCGTATATGATAGTGTAACCTAACATCCATATGACAAGAACCGGGCCGACATGGCTGTCGTGAACCAAAGCGGCACTAACCCATGGGACGAGATACATGAATCACCAGCACGTATGGTCATCGAATATATATTCGGAGCTGTAGACTATGGACTAGATATCCCGAATATAGCAGGCTAAGCGGACTCCCGAATAACTGCGTGACTGTTCCCGAGAACGGAACGCCGGAGCAGTGAAACATCTTGGCCGATTAAGTGTCCAGCGGCATCAAACATACAATATACTCGATATGTAGATACAACATAGCATCACAACATAACTCTGACTCAAAATATTATTCATTAGGCTCAGGTGAGATAACCTAACATGGGTCTCATGACCCAACACTCCGAAACGCTGCAGTCAAAGCACAAGCGGAAGCTACACATGTCGAAATCACGACAACTATAAATGGAAAGGCTGAAGACTGACTATCTACCAGATCCACTAGAGCACAAGATGCATGGCGAGGTAACAAGCTAAGCAATCGAAAGTCCACATGGAACTACTAGCGAGGCAGCGTCTCTGCAAAACATAATAAGCAAGCGTGGTACAATTGTACTCAACAAGACTTACATCGAGAACTAACTACAAATGCATCATTATCAAGAAATTGGTGGAGTTGACTTGACAAACCGCTTTGACTCGGTATTATCTGAACTACATTTGCAAGTAACTCTTGAGGGTTGGCGCTACGAGTCACATATTCACCATATCAATACCACTGGACCCGCTCCGTCTCCCTGAGCGCCATCCATAGCACTCACGCTTGTGCGCATTTTCAAGTATCCACTTTCTTGTCTATGGTGATATAGGCAGCGAAGTCTTCTCCGTGGACACTATTGAATAGATCATATAAACCTGGGGTGTACTTCTTCTACGCTCTCATATAAATACGTTTACAGCATGCCAGCAACTGGCGGAAGCCCAGCGTTGGTGTGTTTTACTCTACCTAAACACTCAAGTCCCTAGTCGGGTTTATCGCCTATTCGGGTTCCATCACGAAATGAAATGAGGTTTCCCATACAGCCCAGGCGATGTATGCGGGGTTCGAGATACAAGCGGGCACTCGGTACCTTAGGGCCCGCATTGCCTACATAGCCACAACCCACCCCTAAGGTCGACGTTGCGTGCGGCTGACATCTACAAACACGACTACTTGCAACTCCCGGATGAGGACAAGGTGGTTAAGCAGAGAATTGATTAAGGATCCCAATCGTGGTAATAGCTGTTTCATGGATCACAAACCACGAACTCAGTTTCACGAGGGGCGGTACACCAATGAGACAAACCATGTACTCCTCTGGCCTCTCACATACCTTTACAAATCATGTTCACATAGCTCACACAAATAGGACATGTTCATAACAATTCCAATTCATTCCCGATAGTCCGGACCCGACTCAACTCTAAGCGATAGCGAGGCATGACAAACAAGTATAAATGAAGTAGACATCATGAACAAATTCCTACTCATACTAGGTTTCATCTAATCTGGAATAGTCATCTGAAAAGGATCAAGGTTATTTCATGACGTGCACATAGTCGTTGTTGTCCTAATGGAATAAAATAGGCGGGCGAGAGTGGGATTATGTCGGAATGACAAGGGTTTTGCTTGCTGGCGCCGAAGATAATAGTTCTTCGCCGGTGTCGCCGAATAATCATCGTCGGTACGCCGTCTCTGGGAGGAACAGTTCAAGCAAACAGAAGAACACAATCAATGCAATGCACATATATGATGCATGATCATGTAGTGCTGAATTCACCTAATGCAATAATAATCCAAGTTAGTTGGGTGGAATTCAAACAAAGGTTGAATTCCAACTCAAAATCTTATTCCTAGTTACCTAATCATGATTCATCCTATTCAGTGATTAACTTGTTCAAACATGCATGATCATAAACAGATTCTTCATATTTTTCTGATCATTTTCATATATAAATTATTTCCATCAGTTACGGTTGAATTTATATGATTTTAGAGTTTAGAGTATTTTACGAAATTCTGAATTAAATTAAATCTAGAAAGGGGTATTCTGCGTCGACGCTGACGTCAGTGTGTGGCGTCGTAGATCAAGCTGGCGCGGTCGGTCCTTAACTGCAGGGTCAACTGAATTACGACGTGGCCTAATCCGCGTTACTCGGGCTTTATTATGACTGCGGGGCCCAGCCGATTAGCGATGAGTGGCTAATGGTGAGAGATTAGTCTAATAGGCTATGCCCGTCGGCGGTCGCGGAGATTAGGCAGCAGCGGCGACCAGCCGGCGGTGGCTGCCGGAGTAAGCTATAGCTGCGGTTGAACGAAAACGCCGTGCCATGCCACATGGCCTAGGAGACCAAGGGAGGTGCGGGGTGGCGGGGTTAGCGGAGTGGAGCGGCGCGCGGAGTTGACCAGCGATAGCTACGGTGCTGCGGTGCAGCAAGGCAAGCTAGCGGCTGCGTTCGAACTCTGGAAGCAACCGAGCACGATGGAGCTCGGTGTGAGCTCGGTGTCGTAACCACAGCGGTGTGAGAGCATGGCCAGGCGCCCGGGCTGGGGATGGCCTATCTGGCGAGAAGCCGGACCAGGGGCGGGGGGAAGCGGTGGAAGGCTCACCGTGAGGAGGGGGCTCGGCTTGCTTTCGTGGGGCGACACAGGAGCGACAGATCGTGGCGGCATCTCGGATGCGAGGTGGAAAGAAGGCAGGGTGGCGGAGCGAGCCTCCGCGGCGGCTTGGGCCGGTGAGGAGGAGGAGTGGGCGGGCTTGGGACGCCGGGAGGTGAGGCGTGGGTGGCGTGGCCGGATGACGGCGTGTTAATGGGCGTCGTGGGAGAGAAGCGGAAGGAGGAGAAGGGTCGGGGGAGAGGAGAGGGCCGGGGGGTCGAGAGCGCGTGGGCGTCGTCGTGGCGTTAGGGGACTCGTCGGCCCGGCGCGGGGGCATGGCCTGGCGGTGGCGGCATCGCGGCCCTCGCCTCTCTGCCTTGCGAGAGAGGAAGGCGATAAATGAGGAAGTGGCTGGTGGGCAACCAAAGGCCGACGGCGAGAAGGAGAGGTTGGGCAATTGGGCGCCGGGTAGGTCGGTGAGCATTCTCTCTTTCTTATTATTTACATTTCTATTTTGCGGTTTGTTTTTGATCGGTTTAAAAACCAAATCAATTTATAAATCCACGAAAATTCCGGGCACTTTACGAATTATTTCTATGGCCTAAATACTTCCAACATTATTTGAGCATTAAATTATTTATAGTTTATTAAATGCCAAAGTCAAATGGTTTAAGATTTAATTCAAAAATCCAGAATGACCTATAAGATATGTTCATCATTTTTGGAAGAGCTTCACCTTTATCCATTAATCATGAACATTTTCACAAGGGCATTTGGGATTATTGAAAATGATTTTATTTGAACCTATTAAATTCCAATTGGTGCTAGGGTTTCAACAATCCCATTTCAATATTCATGGAAATTAACATTGACATGAATGCCTTAATAACTAATATCAAGCAATTCAAGGGCTGTGACAACTCACCCCCACTAAACAAGAATCTGGCCCGAGATTCAGGCGTGAGTAAGAGGAAGGGAGTCACAACTATCACAATCTTCATGATCAATTGCCTTCGAAGATGTTGGTTTACTCCATCATCTTGGTCTTGAAGTCTTCTTCCGAGATCTTTACGACATGACAACGGAAAGAAGGAAACCCTTCATGATTCGATCTTCGAAGATCAAATAAACATGATCGACCCACATTACGAGATGGTGACATATCTCGAGTTGAGACAAAAATACATCGAGAGATGGAAGAATAACAAGCGAGGTTTGATTGGTGGTCAACAATTCCACGCTTTAGGAAGATGGTGGATGGTGTCAAGGTGGCGAGAAAATATTTACCATGATCCATGCAGGACACCTCGAGAAAGAGCAAGAGCTATTCCCTTAAGTGGCAAAAAGAATTACTTTTGAATTAGAGATCATTAAGACTCTCCCTACCAGCCTAAAAGCGATCCTGGCGATCATGAGGTGGAATGCAAAGGTGGTACACAGGACTAGAATGAATGATGTGGACTACCTTGTTGAAGACAACGCAATGGATGATTTTTGCTTATCATGAGAAGGTGGGGGGGCCTAGGGTAAGTCCACTTTGAAGATAACCACTGGACAAAGATTTACTAAGAGAAGTCTATGGCGAGATAGCACAAGAAGCGGTGCAAGTGAGAGCGAAATGCAGTGTTGGAATGTTTCAACCATCATATCGCTGAGATTCGATCTGGTTGGTGTTAGGATATTCAGGACTCGGCATATACGAAAAGGAAGAGTTGCAACACAATTTGGCGTGATGGCGTACGAGATTCTCGGGATATGATTCGATATAAGCTCCAAACATGAACTGGTTTTGCTACAAACGGTGAGAACACGTTGTCCCGTCGTTATGGCCAATCTGAGTACACCGTCATGTCCTTGGATTAACCAATGCTCCAGCCACTTTCTCTCGGTTAATGAACTCAATCTTCATGGAGTATTTGGATAAATTAGGTAAGTGGTATACCTCGATGATATACTCATCTACTCAAGAATGAGGAAGAACATGCGAACACCTAAAGGCTAGTATTGATGAAACTTGAGAGCACCGCCTTTATGCCAAATTCTCTAAGTGTGAATTCTGGTTGCAGAAGTGACCTATCTAGGACATGTAATCTCTGGTAAGGGTATTCTTTATCAATCCCGGCGAGTTCAAGCCGTCCTTGATTGGACTCCACTGAATCGGTCAAGCAAGTTCGGAGTTTCCTCGGTTTAGCGAGCTATTGCCGCCCTTAAATCGAGAATTTCTCTAAAGTTGCTAAACCTCTAACGAACTCCTCAAGAAAGATAAGAAGTTCGAATGGGCGCCACGGTCACGAGATCAGCTTTCGAGGAACTGAAAAGGCGCGACATCTGCTCCGTGCTTATTCCACAGATTTCTCTAAGGACTTTATTATCTATTCGGCCTCGCGACAAGGACTAGGTTGCATACTCATGCAAGATCGTCATGTGATTGCCCTCGCTTCTCGGCGATTCGTCCACATGAGATAACTATCCCACACGATCTAGAGCTTGCGGCGATGGTTCATGCACTCAAAACCTGGCGACATTACCTTACGGGTAATCGTTGCGAAATCTACCTGATCACCAAAGTCTGAAATATATCTTCACCCAACGGTTTGAATCTCGAGGCAAAGGCGTTGGGTCGAGATTGATACAGATTTCGACTTAGGAATATCCTACACCCAGGCAAAGCCAATGTCATGGCTGGCGCACTAAGTCATAAATCTTATTGTAACAATCTGATGTTACAACAAAGTCAACCAATTCTCCACGAGGAATTTACGTAAGCTTAATCTTCACATTGTCCCTCGAGTTCCTTTCCACCACGGTGGCGAAACCTACCCTTACGGATCAGATCATCAAAGCACGGAAGGTAGATCAGGGAATCTCCCGTATCAAAGAAACATCAAGAAAGGAGTATGATTGTTTCTCCATTGATGAACAAGGTGTCGTGTTCTTTGGAGACCGTCTAGTGGTTCCCAAGGTGCGCAACTTTGGCGATTGATCCTTAAGAAGCTCATGACTCTCCTCTCACCATTCATCCTGGTAGTACTAAAATGTATCAAGATCTCGCGGAGGTTTTGGTGGACTAGGATGAAGAGAAATCTCTCAATACATTGCTAGCTGCGGCGTCGTAAATCGAGTTAAGCGAGCATCAACGACCTCTTTGGTACCCTTCAACCTTTGGAAATTCCTGAATGGAAATGGGATAAAATCGGTATGGATTTCATTACGGGTTTCCCAGGACCAAGAGAGGAATAATGCTATCTTCGTTGTCGTTGATCGTCTTTCCAAAGTAGCCCACTTCCTACCGTTCGCGAGTATAACCGCTAGTCAGCTAGCTGATTTACATCTCTCGAATAGTGTCTCTTCACGGTGTTCCATTGGAAATTAACTCAGACCGTGGTAGTCTCTTCACCTCTCGATTTTGGGAAAGTTTCCAAAATGCTATGGAACTTCGTCTCTCCTTTAGCACGCTTTCCATCCCCAATCAAGTGGTCAAGTAGAGCAGTCAATCAGATCCTAGAGGATATGCTTGAGCTTGTCATCTCTTTCGGCATGAATTGGAGAAATGCCTTCCATTAGCGAATTAAGCTTATAACAATAGTTATCAAGCCAGCTTAGGCAAAGCCCTTTGAAGTTCTTTATGGGCGAAAATGTGAGCGCCTCTCAACTGGTGAGAAGCAGGGGCGACAACTCTTTGGCGGATATGATTCGAGGAAGCGGAGGAGCAGGTTCGCGTTGTTCGTGAAATTGAAAACAGCCCAATCTCGTCGGAAGAGCCAATATGACCGCAAGCATAAGCCTATGGCTTATGAAATTGGCGAAGAGCTTACCTTGAGTTACTCCTCTAAAGGAACCCATCGTTTGGTATCAAAGGCAAGTTGGCTCCTCGTTACATTGGACCCTTTCGCATTCTTGCCAAGCGAGGGAAGTTGCCTACCAATTGGAACTACCTCGCATCTTTCCAAGGTCCATGATGTCTTCCACGTTTCCCAACTCGGCGTTGCTTCTCGGATCCTATCCGTGGCGTGGACCACAAGCGCTTGATCTCCAAGATAACCTCACCTATCGAGAATATCCCGTTCGTATCCTCGATCAAACCGAGCGTACCACTCGGCGTCGGAATATCAAGTTTCTAAAGGTTCAATAGTCAAACCATTCCGAGCAAGAAGCAACTTGGGAAAGGGAGGATCGTCTTCGACTTGAGTACCCACCTTTTTACATATGCAGATCCTAAATCTGGGACGAGATTCTTTTGAGTGGGGGTGAGTTGTCACATCCCGGATAGACCATGCATTAGGGTGTGCATCATGTTTAAATTTCATTTGAATTTGAAATGGGGAAGGCGAAACCCGAACACCCCCTTAAAATAACTAGGGTTTACTAAAATTTATTTCAATGAATCGAAATGCCCTTCAAAATGCTCACCCTCTTTGGTTGGGTTCAGAACCCATGTCAAGAAGGTGGAACATTTTCTAGGTCACCTAAGGGTTCTAGAATTAATTCACAATTTCTGAAATGAGCATTTCAAATTATGGAAAATATTTTAAATGTTCAAAATTGTCAAACTAAAATGTTTCATGTTGGGAATATTCAACAAGTGACCAGAGCATTTTGGTAATTTTGAAATAGTTTTGGTATTTTAAAAACCCTAACGAGTTCTGAGAAAATAGAAAAAGCGTTAAAAAGGAAAAACTTACATGCGCCTTGACCCGGCCACTACCCGGCCCAGCCAGTGCAGCGCCATGTGGCTGCTTAGCTCAACGAATGAGCAACTTTAGTCAATGCCCGTGGCGGCCTTGGTAGCGCTGCCGCATGTGGCCGCCGCCACTGCCGCCCCTCGCCGCCGCCGACCCGGATGACCCAGCGTCGTCGCCCGACCCCGGACACCTCACTTCCCCCTGCCTCCTCTCTCGCTCTCCCCTAACACTGGCGGCGCCATCGCCGACACGCCACCGTCGCCGCCGTGCTCCCGCCGTTCATACCCCTCCCGCCATGTCTAGCAGCTCCGCCGCACCCGTTACCTCTAGCTAGCCTAGTCCCCTCGCTCTAAACACCCGAGGCCACTACCGCACCTCGGCCAGAGCTCAAGGCCGCGGAGATCCCCATCGCCGTCGCCGCCGCACCAGTTCGCCCCGACCCGGCGAAGCTCTCCACGGGTTCACCGTGAGCCTGGCTACTCCCTGTCCTCTCCGCTCTCCTCTTCTTGCACCTAGCAGCGCCCGTTGATCACCGAACCCGCGCCCGCGGAGCTCGTCGGCGGCAGGCTCCGGCCAACTAACGGCCTGCCACCACGTCCATCACACTCACCCGCGCCCCAGGGCCTAACGTGCACTTCCAGCGCCTCGCCGAGGCCGCTAACTAAACCCGTCGATGGCGAGCCCGGTCGCCGCCCGACTTCGTCATGGCGCCCTCCGGCCACCCCTAACCCGGCTCCACCACTGCTTGGCTCACCTCCGGCTTCACGTGGGTGCTCCCAGCGCTCCATTTGGAGCCGGAAAGTGCAAAAGCACTTGCTCCGCGTGCGCCTCGCGCCGGCTAGGCGCGGTGAGTTGACCTGTCCGTGGGCCTGTTGACTACTCTGAGTCAATGACGGTGGGGCCCCTCGGTTAAACTAATTAGGATTAGTTCTAATTAAACTAATTAAGTTAAACTAACCACGACATGCGGGTCCCACTGGTCAGTTTGACCTGGACGACCCGTTGACCCCTGACATCATCTTGACCTCATCTTGGCGCATTAATTCAAATTCTGGAATTAATTTTATATAATAAAATCAGAATATAATTCAAATTTCAAATGCTTATAACTTTTATTCTATAACTCCAAATGCAAGAGTTATATATGAAAATTATCAGAAAATACACTCTATCCATTGGTACAGGTTTCATGCATGTTAAAACAAGTTAACTATGCTGAATAACCAGAATAAGATATTGCACCATTAGGCCTAACTCAAATGAGCTATCATTTGAACCTTTGATTCAAATGAGCTCATCCCTGTTCCTTCAACTTGCATTAGACCAACACACATCCATATTACCATGTCATAGCATGCATCATATTGTTGCATATTGTTTGTATATTTATTTTGGTGTGTTTTCATGATAGGTTCTGCCCGAAGATAACCCGATTACCCATCGAAGGGCAGTTCTCTACCAGTTCCATCGGAAAGCAATTCATTGATCATTCGATACAACCCATGTTCTCGCTTCGCTCTCGTTTCTTGCATTAAGACAAGCGATTCAACTGTTGTGTGCTGCGGTAGTTGAACCCACTTCCTTTGCATGACTGTCATTGCCACGATAACTAGATGAAACCCACTAGTATGTGTAGGAGTTGATTGAGCCATGTTTGTGATTCCTACCATGCTATGCTTGCTATGCTTAGAGTTGTGTCGAGTCGGCTCATCGGGATGATGAGCTGGAGTGAAAGGTTGTGTTGGTTCGAGAGTGTAAGTGTTGAACACGATTTGGTAAAGGTATCGATGAGAGGCCATGTAGGAGTACATGGTGGGTTGTTTCATTGAGGCCAAACTTAGGCTGAGATCGTGTTTGTGATCCATGAACTAGCTACTACCACGCATTGGGCCCGAAACCAATGGACCCTCTAAACTTCTTAACCACCCTGTTCATAGTCAGGGAGTTGCAAGTAGTTTACAGTGTTTGTAGCATCTTTGGGGCATGCATAGCGCTGACCTTAGGGGTGGGTTGTGTTGCGGTAGGCACCCAAATGTTGATGTACGAGTGCCGTTTGGTATCTGGGAACCCTGCACACATCGTTCGAGGGCTGTATGGAAACCTCGGCGGACTCCTGCGGATGGAACCGAATAGGCGATAAACACTGGACTAGGGACTTGAGTGTTTAGGTAGGCTGTGGCCGACACCCACGTTGGGCTTCCGCTTGAAGGTTGCGAGTACATGTCGTGTAAGCGGCGATAAGTGGTGAGCGTGTGTGAAGAAGTATACCCTGCGAGGGTTAAATATGATCTATTGAATAGCCGTGTCCACGAAGAAGGACTTACGGGTTACCTATATCGGTTCATAGACAAGTAAATGGATACTACTAAAAGCCTCCAAGATAAGTGTGAGTATAGTGGATGGCCCTCTCGGGGATGACGAGAGAGGATCCACAGTGGAGTATTGTGATGGTGATAGTGGACTGGTATGCGACAAAATGCTTTACAAAGTGTGTCACGTGGGATAGCAGCCAAGAGTCAAAGCTGGCTTGCTGCAAATAACTCCACTTCCTTCCTTGAGAATGTGCATGTATGATAGGATTACGTGGTAAGACTTCTTTGAGTACTTTTGTACTCATGTTTGTAATCAATATTTTTAGAGGACTATACTACCCCTCAGCCAGTTCTATGTAGATGTTGACTTGACGAGTAAGCTAGCCACCGGTGGCGATCTAAGACTTGTGAAGGGCCATGGTAGATAGAAAGGCTCCAACAAGCTTTCTTTCTTTCTAGAGTGCATACTCGAGACTACTTTGCTTCGCATGTGCTTGTATGATTGTATGACTTGAGTGTTGGGTCGGGTGACCCCTATCGTATGACTATGTTATGTATGGCTCCTCGGAGCCTCTTAAATAAAGTACTTGAGTGTAGAGTTTTGTTGTGATGCCTTGTTGTATTTACTCATATCGGGCATATTGCGTGCATGATTGAAATGCTTGGTATGAGTGGGATCCGACAAACTAGTTGTTTATCCTTGGCAGCCCCTCATATGGGAAATGTAGTCTCGTGCTTACGGCGATAGTAGTCCGCTACAGCCGGTTTGCGGAGTCACCTGCTAATTGACACTCTTGCTTGGACACTTGGTGGCGGCATGTGATTCATTTCGTTCCTATATACATCCCTTGAAATGTCGCGGTGATATTGAGTCCTGCCTAACTGCTACAGCCGGGATACGGAGTCCTGTTAGCCCGATGCTACTGCCGAGTTCATCGTTGATGACCGACATGCTCGAAGTGTTTCATGTATACTGTCCCCATAGGTTAGCGCGCTTTGGGTTCACGACTAGCCATGTCGGCCGGGTTCTTTGTCATGTGGATGCTAGCGACACTGTCATATCGTGAGCCAAAAGGCATAAGCGGTCCGGGCCATGGTAAGGCGACACCGTGGGGATACCGTGCGTGAGGCCGCAAAGTGATATGAGGTGTTACCAGCTAGGTCGATGTGACTTGGAATCGGGGTCTGACAGCGTTGGCATCGAGCGGGGCTGCTGTGGGTCCGCTAAGCCAGCCCGGTGGTCGAGTCTAGAAATGCTTTAGTTATATGTAGAATTGATTGTGGGAGGAGCGTAAGGCTCTTTTTACTTCTTTACCTTATGCCCTCGATCTGAGTCATCCTCTTCTCATTCGGCGTGGGTTTAGGATTAGGCTCTCTTTTCTCTATCGAGGTTCACGTGTTACTAATCCGTAGTACCTTATAGGATTGTTGGTTACATCCTCGATTCGGTGCTACTAAATTTTAGTATGCTACCATTTGAACAGAACCTTGATATGATGTTGTTGAGTGGTTTTGCAAATCTGATTTTGAATGTCTCAATTCTGATTTGAGCATTCTGAGATGTTATGCTGCCCGATTTTCCCTAGAATTCTAATGCCTTTGCATTATGGCTGTGCTTTCGGATGGCCACCGTTCCCGAACCAAGTGGTTACTTTGACCCGCTGCATTGATGTGTGCGGTCTGCGGCCATGTTGGTTAGGGTGATGATTGAGGCTGGTTATCGATGGTATCTGAATATACCGTCGAGGAGCAGTTCGAGGATTTCAATCAAAGCCAATACCTATGCGGTCGGTTATCCATCCTATCCAGAACTCTTGAGCCACTTCTTTGTTCCCGATCCTAAGTCACACCGATCTAGCATGTAACACATCATATCACTTTGCGGCCTCCATGCGGTATTCCACAGGTGTCGCCTTACCATGGCCGGGACCGTTTGCGTCTTTTGGCTCACGTATATGATAGTGTCGCTAGCATCCATATGACAAAGAACCGGGCCGACATGGCTGGTCGTGAACCAGCGGCACTAACCCATGGGGACAGGCATACATGAATCACATCGAGCATATCGGTCATCAGCGTATGTATTCGGGCTGTATGCTTTGGGCTATGAGGACTCCGGTGAACGGGCTGTGGCAGCTAGGCAGGACTCGAATAACATCGCGTGACATTTCCCGAAGGACAGACCTAAGCGAAGTGAAACACATGCCGGCCGATCAAGTGTCCAGCGGTAGTCTGGGCTAGCAGGACTCCGGTGAACCGGGCTGTAGCGGACTACTATCGCTCGGAGGCACGAGACTACATTTCCCCATATGAGAGGCTGCCAAGGATAAACAACTAGTTTGTCGGATCCCACACATACCAAGCATTTCAAACATACACACAATATGCTCAATATGTGTAGATACAACATGGCATCACAACATAACTCTCGACTCAAATATTATTCATTAGGCTCAGGGCGAGATATTACAAACATGGGTCTCATGACCCTTTTCGAAACATACAAGTCAAAGCACAAGCGGAAGCTAAACATATGCAGGTACAGACAACTATAAATGAAAAAGGCTGGGAAGCGACTATCTACCGAGATCTGCCGAGGGCACAAGATCGTAGCTGAGGTAACAAGCTAAGCGTCGAAGTCACGTGGAACTACTAAGCGAGGCAGCGTCTCTCTGCAAAACATAGAATAAGCAAGCGTGAGTACAATTGTACTCAGCAAGACTTATCAGATCTAATTACATATGCATCATTATCAAAAGGGGGTGGTGGAGTTTGGTGCGGCAAGCCAGCTTTGACTCGGTGGCTATCTGAACTACATTTGCAAGTAACTCTTTTGAGGTGGCGCTACGAGTCCACATATTCACCATATCAATACACCACTATGGACCGCTCCGTCTCCCTACGAGCGCCATCCATAGCACTCACGCTTATCTTGCGCATTCTAGAGTATCCACTTTCACTTGTCTATGAACTGATATAGGCAACAGAAGTCCTTATCCGTGGACACGGCTATTCGAATAGATCATATTAAACCTGCGGTGTACTTCTTCTGCGCTCTCACCACTTACGCCATTTACCGACATGTACTCGGCAACCTTCAGCGGAAGCCCAGCGTGGGTGTCGGCCACGGCCTACCTAAACACTCAAGTCCCTAGTCCAGGTTTATCGCCTATTGGGTTCCATCATGAAGTCGGCGAGGTTTCCCATACAGCCCCGAGCGATGTGTGCAGGGTTCCCGAGATACCAAGCGGACACTCGGTACACGGACCACGGTGCCTACATAACACAACCCACCTAAGGTCAGCGTTGCGTGCGACCCCTGACATACTACAAACACGAAACTACTTGCAACTCCGGATGAGGACAAGGGTGGTCAAAAGCGAGAAGGTCCATTGGTTTGGGCCCAATGCGTGGTAATGCTGTATCATGGATCACAAACACAGAACTCAGTTCGAGGGCGGCTGCAATGAGACAACCCACCATGTACTCCTACATGGCCTCTCACCGCTACCTTTACCAAATCGTGTTCACGCACTTAGCTCACACACAATAGGACATGTTCATAACAATTCCAATTCATTCCCGATGAATGGACCGACTCAACTCTAAGCGATAGCAGGCATGACAAACAAGCATAAATGAGTAGGCACATCATGGCTCAAACAACTCCTACTCATGCTAGTGGGTTTCATCTAATTCTTGTGGAATGACAGGTCATGCAAAGGATCAAGGGTTCAGCTACGCATGCAAGTAACACATGAGTCGTTGTTGTCCTAATGCAGTAAAATAGAGCAGGGGCGAGAGAGTGGGATTATATCGGAATGAACAAGGGGTTTTGCTTGCACAGCACTACGAAGATAATAGTTCTTCATCGGTGTCATCGAATAATCATCGTCGGTACATCGTCTACCGGGAGGGGATAATTACCGGCAAACAAGAGAGAACACAATCAATGCAATGCACATATATGATGCATGATCATGTTAAGGTACTGAATTCACCTAATGCAATAATAATCCAAGTTAGTTGGGGTGGAATTCAAACAAGGTTGAATTCCAACTCAAAATGCTATTTCTAAGTTACCTAATCATGATTCATCCTATTCAGTGATGTTAACTTGTTCAAACATGCATGATCATGGCATAAACAGATTCTTTATATTTTTCTGATCATTTTTCATATATAAATTATTTCCATCCGAGTTACGGTTGAATTTATATGATTTTTAGAAGTTTAGAGTATTTTCTGAAATTTACTAAATTAAATTAAATCCATAAAAGGGTATTCTTTGCGTCGACTGGCGTCGAGTGTGGCGTCAGTGGTCAGCAGGCGGTCCAGGTCAAACTGGCGTGTGGGGCCCACGTCGATGACTAACTAAACTAACCTAGTTAATTAGCACTAACTTTGGGTTAGTTAAATTAATTTAAACCTAACTAGAGTAGTTAGTCGGGCGGGGCCCGCATGTCGATGGCTCGGGAAGTCAAACTAAGCCAAACCAGGTCAACTACTTGGGAGTTGACCAGCGGCTCATCGCCAGCCGGAGCCGAGGCAGCGGAGGCGGGTTTCCTCCTCCGGTGACCAAAAAGAGGCGGAGGGTCCCTCGTGGCCTTGGGCTCGCAGCGCATCTAAGGAGACTAGCGGGAGGTGCGGGGGTAGCAGGGGTTCGCGGAGTGGAGCCAGGCGGCGCCGGAGTTCGCAGCGATAGCTCACGGTGCTGCGGTGCCACGAGAGGAAGAGGCGAAGGTGCTCGTGCTCACAGGAGTGTCTTGGCGTGCTTATGGGCTCGGGCGCGAGCTCGGCCAGCTATGGCGGCGGCGCCATAACCCGGGCGAGCGCCCGGCAAGGTGGTTAAGCGGTTGGGAGGCAATCGAGCATGGGGTTAGGGGAAAAGGATCGTGGCCTCACGCAGTTGCGATGGCCATAAGCGGGCTCGGGGAAGCTCGGGCCTTGCTGAATCGAAGCCGGCGATCTCGGTGCCCGTCGGTGAAAACAGCGACAATGGTGACGGAGCAGGGCCTCGGCGTCGCGTATCTCGATGGAAGGCAAAGGCCGACAGCGAACTCCTAGGCTCGATGGCGAGGCGAGGGTGGTCGATGGCCTTGGGTTCGGTGAGCGGCGGCGAGCTTCGCTCGGGTGTGCTCGGAGAGGGAGGCGAAGGGGAGAGAGAGGCGAGTGAGGGGAGGGCGAGGGCTTGGGCGTCTCCGTGGCGCGTCCGAGGCGAGAGGAGCAGCTGCGTGGAAGCGGGAGGTGGAGTTGAGGCGGCAGCGTCGACCACGCTCCTGCCTCTTGGCGCTTGAGGAGGAAGGCAGCAGGGAGGGTGGCGGTGGTGGGCTGGACCAGTGGCTGGGCGGTGGGTGGAAGCTAGGCAGTGGGCGGAGTAAGTGGCACAGGGCCTCTTCTCTCTCTTTATTATTTATGTTTTCTATTTTGCAGTTTGTTTTGATCCGGTTTAAAACCAAATCAATTTTATAAATCCTGAAAATATTCACGGGCACTTTCGAATTATTTCTATGGCCTAAATACTTCCAACATTATTTGAGCATTTAAATTATTTATAGTGTTTAAATGCCCAAAGTCAAATAGTTTAAGATTTAATTCAAAATCCAGGAGAAGGGGTGGTTCATAAGAAACCAACTTGATCACGAGCTCAACATAGCGATTGAGGAAACAATCCGGTAACACTTTCAAGAAGATAATTGGAAAGTCACGAACCACGGTATGTTACTAAGCTCGAGTAATCTTGCTTTTGAGGCAAGGCGATATGATCAAATAGTGAGGACTTGCCACAATCCTAATTCATCAATCGAAGTGTGCACGGAAATAAGGACTAGGTATACGATCAATCTTAGGATGATGGGTTAATAACCACACGCTAAGAATGAGAATATTGTCCTTTCACTACCAAGCAACAAGTTGCTCGGGGTATTGATTTCACACATCACAATTCACTTGCGGCATTCGGTTACAACAACAGGAACGAGGAATGAATAATGATAGCGAGAAGTATCACTGCATCAAGAATTCCTAGGAGGTTGTGCAATTTCCATGACACTCTTGACATAAAGATGGTAACACTCCAAGGTGAAGCGGAACAAAAGCTGAGTTGGCATTTTGATCTGCGGGATACAATACTGACCCAATCCTAGAGATGGATGAAGTCTTGGAGTTTGTTTCTCCTAGTCATTCGAATAGAATGGCTTGATGGACCACAAGGATAAAATGCATCGATGGACACAAATGCACATACCCTTGGCTATCAATTGATAGATGAAGGTGAGAAGACATCTAAGGAAACAACTCAAAGGAACATATAATTTTTCGAGTTGTGGATGCCCAGATTAGTATGTCGGCGAAGCTCAACATTTCTTCGGATAACCCATGTAGAAAGGTAGAATTGGCAGATTCACAATTATGAGCGGAGAAGCGCCTCAAGAGCACTCTTATTGTGATCTTTTGGTTCAAAGAACTTCCGCCATAATTAGTTCATGGTATTTGGAAGAAGGAGAATACCACGGACTTCGAGGACTACCACAAAGGTTACTAATATCCTAAGGAACTAGCAAATACTAACCACATGAGGTAAGTAGGGTGAATCTCGGGTTCAGAAACCCAGGAGTAGAATACCTACTACTAAACGGCATCACGGGATGCTTTCAAGAATACTGGCCAGAATCATCACACCGGGGATACAAAAGCATTGTTAAATTGCTAGGTGACTTCCTAAACATCTAGGGTCATAATAATAGTTCCAACATATATGTCGAGGCAACAAAGTACCTCAACTGACTGGTTAGTGTGCTTATTCTGACCAAAAGGACATCGGAAACGGAAGGAGAGGATTTGCAAATGCATCAGACTATTTAGAGACCTGGGATGACTCGGACAGCATAACGGCTGTAATTGCTCAAAATGATTTGAGACAACCTGCAAAATGGTGGCATAACCACTCAACAACATCATAACAAGATTACAGGATCAACGGTTATCATCTACAGGAGTAGTAGGAACTGAGCTGGGATTAAAACCAACAATCTTAAAGGTCTATGGATTAGTAACCGTCATCCTAATAGATAGATGAGAAGCCTAGTTCTTAAACCCGTGGGAGAAGCGGATGACTTCGGATCGAGAAGGCCATGAGGTATAAGGAGTAAAAAGAGCCTTCGTTCCTTCACAATCAATTCCTTACATAACTAAAGCATTTCTAGACACAACCCGACCAGTTTGGCTTGGTAATCCTCTGAGCGATCGGGGCTCACGATACCAGCGCTGTCGGGACCCGATTCCAAGTCACATCGACCTAGCTGGTAACACCTCATATCACTTTGCGGCCTCACGCGCGGTATCCCCAGGTGTCGCCTTACCATGGCCGGGACCGTTTGCGTCTTTTGGCTCACGTATATGATAGTGTCGCTAGCATCCACATGACAAAGAACCGGGCCGACATGGCTAGTCGTGAACCAAAGCGGCACTAACCTATGGGGACAGGCATACATGAAACACTTGAGCATGTCGGTCATCAGCGTATGAACTCGGGCTGTAGCTTTGGGCTATGAGGACTCCGGTATCCCGGCTGTAGCGAGCTAGGCGGGACTCAAGTATCACCGCGTGACATTTCCCGAAGGAACAGACATAAGGCGAAATGAATCACATGCCGGCCAGTCAAGTGTCCAGCGGTAGTCTTTGGGCTAGCGAGGACTCCGATGGCCGGGCTGTAGCGGACTACTATCGCTCGAAGCTGCGAGACTACATTTCCCCATATGAGGGGCTGCCAAGGATAAACAACTAGTTTGTCGGATCCCACTCATACCAAGCATTTCAATCATACACATAATATGCCCGATATGAGTAAATACAACAAGGCATCACAACAAAACTCTACACTCAAGTACTTTATTTAAGAGGCTCAGGAGCCATACATACTATAGTCATACAGATAGGGGTCACATGACCCAACACTCAAATCATACAATCATACAAGCACATGCGGAAGCAAAGTAGTCTGATCAGGACTCTAGAAAGAAAAGAAAGCTTGTTGGAGCCTTTCTATCTACCATGGCCCTTCACAAGTCTTAGATCGCCACACGGGTGGCTAGCTTACTAAATCGAAGTCAACATCTACATAGAATCCGTCGGAGGGTAGTATAGTCCTCTGAAAATATTGATTAAGCAAACATGAGTACAAAAGTACTCAGCAAGTCTTACTACAGAATCCTATCATACATGCACATTCTCAAGGAAGGAAGTGGAGTTATTTGCGACAAGCCAGCTTTGACTCTTGGCTAAGCTATCCTCGTGACACACTTTGTAAAGCATTTTGTAGTACGAGTCCACTATCACCATCACAATACTCCACCGTGGATCCTCTCTCGTCATCCCGAGAGGACCATCCACGATACTCACACTATCTTGAGGCTTTTAGTAGTATCCATTTACTTGTCTATGAACTGATATAGGTAACCCGAAGTCCTTCTCCGTGGACACGGCTATTGAATAGATCATATTTAACCTGCGGGGTATACTTCTTCACACGCTCTCACCACTTATAAATCGTTTACACGACATGTACTCAACAACCTTCAGCGGAAGCCCAGCGTGGGTGTCGGCCAGACCTACCTAAACACTCAAGTCCCTAGTCGGGTTTATCGCCTATTAGGGTTCCATCATGAGAGTCCGGCGAGGTTTCCCATACAGCCCGAACGATGTGTGCGGGGTTCCCGAGATACCAAGCGGGCACTTTCGGTACACGAGACCCACGGTGCCTACCAACACAACCCACCCCTAAGGTCAGCGTTGCGTCGGCATTGACATACTACAAACACGAAACTACTTGCAACTCCGGACTATGAGCAGGGGTGGTTAAGAAGCGAGAGGTCCATTGGTTTGGGCCCAATGCGTGGTAGTAGCTAGTTCATGGATCACAAACACAGATCTCAGTTCTTAAGTTGGCCTCAATGAAACAACCCACCATGTACTCCTACATGGCCTCTCATCGATACCTTTACCAAATCGTGTTCAACACTTACACTCTCGAACCAACACAACCTTTCCTCCGGTTCATCATCCCGATGAGCGGACGACACAACTCTAAGCATAGCAAGCATAGCATGGTAGGAATCACAAACATGGCTCAATCAACTCCTACACATACTAGTGGGTTTCATCTGAATTCTTGTGGCAATGACAGGTCATGCAAAGGAAGTGGGTTCAACTACGCAGCACACAACAGTTGAATCGCGTTGTCTTAATGCGATAAAAGCGAAGCGAAGCGAGAACATGGGTTGTGTCGGAATGATCAATGAATTGCTTGCTGATGGGCGGGGTAGAAGCGCCCTTGGATGGGTAATCGGGGTTATCTTGAGGCAGAACCTATCATGAAAACACACCAAAATAAACATACAAACAATATGCAACAATATGATGCATGCTATGACATGGCAATATGGATGTGTGTTGGTCTAATGCAAGTTGAAGGAGCGAGGATGAGCTCATTTGAATCAAAGGTTCAAATGATAGCTCATTGAGTTAGTCCTAATGGTGCAATATCTTATTCTGGTTATTCAGCATAGTTAACTTGTTTTAACATGCATGAAACCTGTACCAATGGATAGAGTGTATTTTTCTGATAATTTTTCATATATAAATCTTTGCATTTGGAGTTATAGAATAAAAGTTATAAGCATTTGAAATTTGAATTATATTACGGATTTTATTATATAAAATTAATTCCAGAATTTGAATTAATCGTCGGCATGAAGTCAACATGGCGTCGAGGGGTCAGCAGGGTCGTCCAGTCAAACTGACCGGTGGGACCCGCATGTCGAGAGTTAGTTTAACTAATTAGTTTAATTAGAACTAATCCTAATTAGTTTAGCTGGAGGGCCCACATCATTGACTCGAGATAGTCAGCGGGGCCTGAGACGGGAGTCAACTCACGGCGTCTAGCGCTTGGCCGAGCCAGGCAGGCGGAGCAAGTGCTTTTGCACTTTCGGGCTCAAATGGGCCTTGAGGAGCACCTCGTGAAGCTGGAGGTGAGCAGCGGTTAGTGGTGGAGTCGGTTGGGTTAGGGGTGGCGGAGTGGGCGCCGGCGGCAAGTCGAGGCGGCGGCCGGGGCTCGGCCATCGGCGGGTTTGGGGTTAGCGGCCTCGGCGGCAGGGAAGTGCAGTTAGGCCGTGGAGGCGTGGTGAGTGTGATGGGCGTGGTGGCGAGGCCGTTAGTTGGCGAGCCTCGTCGGCGACGAGCTCCATGGCGGTGGGTTCGGGTGATCAGCAGGCGCTCGTTGTGGTGCAAGAAGAGGAGGCGGAGGGCAGGGGAGTAGCCAGGCTCACGGTGAACTGTGGAAAGCTTCGTCGGGGTCGGGCGGTGCAGTGCGGCGGCGGCGGCGATGGGGATCTCCGCGACCTTGAGCTCGGTCGAGTGCGTGTAGTGGCCTCGGGGTGTTTAAGCGAGGGACTAGGCTAGCTAGAGTAGCAGGGGTGCGGCGGAGACTGCTAGACATGGCGGGGAGGAGGGTATGAGCGGCGGGGAACACTGGCGTCGGCGGTGGCGTGTCGGCGATGGCGTCGGCGAGTTAGGGAGGCGAGAGAGGAGGCGAAGTGAGGTGTCGAGGGGTGAGGCGGCGGCAGCGTGGGTCGTCCGGGTCGTGAGCGGCGAAGCGGCGGTGACCAGTGCGTGGCGCGCCTGCGCTTCGCCGACACCAGGCTGCTACTGGCCGAACCAAGCAGCTGTTGGCAGCGACTCTTGGGCTGGGCAGCCAGGTGGGCGGTCATGAGTGACAGGTAAGCCTTTTCTTTTTAACGTTTTCTATTTTACTGTAACTCTGTTAGGGTTTTAAAAATACCAAAACTATTTCAAAATTACCAAAATGCTCCTGGTCACTTGTTGGAATATTCCCAACATGAAACATTTTAGTTTGACAATTTTGAACATTTAAAATATTTTCCATAATTTGAAATGCTCATTTCAGAAATTTGTGAATTAATTCTAGAACCCTTAGGTGACCTAGAAAATGTTCCACCTTCTTTGACATGGGTTACTGAACCCAACCAAGAGGATGAGCATTTTGAAGGGCATTCAGATTCATTGAAATAAATTTTAGTAAACCCTAGTTATTTTTAAGGGGGTGTTCAGGGTTTCTGCCTTCCCATTTCAAATTCAAATGAAATTTAAACATGATGCACACCCTAATGCATGGTCTATAAGGATGTGACAACTCACCCCCACTCAAAAGAATCTCGTCGAGATTTAGGATCTATTCTGAAAAAAGGTGGGGTACTCAAGTCGAAGCGATCCTCCCTTTCCCAAGTTGCTTCTTGCTCGGAATGGTTTGACCATTGAACCTTTAGAAACTTGATATTCCGGCGTCGAGTGTTACGCTCGGTTTGATCGAGGATCTGAGCGGGATATTCTCGATAGGTGAGGTTATCTTGGAGATCAAGCGTTTAGTGGTCCACTCCACGGATAGGATCCGAAGCAACGCTGAGTTGGGAAGCGTGGAAGACATCATGGACCTTGGAAGATGCGGAGGTAGTTCGGTTGGTAGGCAACTTCCCTCGTTTGGCAAGAATGCGAAAGGGTCCAATGTAACGAGCCAACTTGCCTTTGATACCGAAGCGATGGGTTCCTTTAGAGGAGTAACCGAAGGTAAGCCTTCTCGCCAATTTCATAAGCCATAGGCTTATGCTTGCGATCATATTGGCTCTTCGGCGAGATTGGGCTGTTTTCAATTTCTCACGAACAACGCGAACCTGCTCCTCTGCTTCTGAATCATATCCGGGCCAAGAGTTGTGGCTCCCGGTTTACGACCCGATTGAGAGGCGTTCGACATTTTCGTCCATAAAGAACTTGAAGGGGCTTTGCCCAAGCTGGCTTGATAACTATTGTTATAAGCGAATTCGGCGAATGGAAGGCATTTCTCCCAATTCATGCGAAAGAGATGATGAAGCTCGAAGCATATCCTCTAGGATCTGATTGACTCGTTCTACTTGACCACTTGATTGGGGATGGAAGCGGTGCTAAAGGAGAGCGAGTTCCCATAGCATTTGAAACTTTCCCAAAATCGAGAGGTGAAGAGACTACCACGATCTGAGTTAATTTCCAATGGAACACCGTGAAGAGACACTATTCGAGAGATGTATAAATCAGCTAGCTGACTAGCGGTTATACTCTCATGAGCAGGTAGGAAGTGGGCTACTTTGGAAAGGCGATCAACGACAACGAAGATAGCATTATTCCTCTCTTGGTCTGGGAAACCCGGTAATGAAATCCATACTGATTTTATCCCATTTCCATTCAGGAATTTCCAAAGGTTGAAGGGTACCGGCAGGCCGTTGATGCTCTGCTTTAACTTCGACGACAGACTTAGCGATTAGCAATGTATTGAGAGATTTCTCTCTTCATCCTAGTCCACCAAAACCTCTGGCGTAGATCTTGATACATTTTAGTACTACGGGATGAATGGTGAGAGGAGAGTCATGAGCTTCCTTAAGGATCAATCGCCTCGAGTTGCGCACCTTAGGAACCACTAGGCGGTCTCCAAAGAACCACGACACCTTGTTCATCAATGGAGAAACAATCTGCGACTCCTTTCTTGATGTTTCTTTTGATCACGGGAGATTCCGGATCTACCTTACAATGCTTTGATGATCTGATCCGTAAGGTAGGTTTCGCCACGGGATGGAAAGGAATCCTCGAGGACAATGTGAAGATTAAGCTACGAAATTCCTCGTGGAGAATTGGTTGACTTTGTTGTAACATCAGATTGTTACAATAAGATTTGCGACTTAGTCGTCGACCATGACATTAGCTTTGCACAGGGTGTAGGATATTCCTAAGTCGAAATCTGTAATCAACTCGACCAACGTCTTTGCACGAGATTCAAATCCGGTTGGGTGAAGATATATTTCAGACTTTGGTGATCTGTGTAGATTTATAGCGATTACCGAAGGTAATGTCGCCAGGTTTTGAGTGCATGAACCCTTTGCTGCAAGCTCTAGATGCGTGTGTGGGATAGTTATCCTCATGTGGGCCTTAGCTGTCGAGAAGCGTAGGCAATCACATGGCGATCTTGCATGAGTATGCAACCTAGTCCTTGTCGCGGCGTGCAATAGATAATAAAGTCCTTAGAAATCTGGTGGAATAAATGCGGGAGCAGATGTCGAGCGTCTTTTCGAGTTCTGAAAGCTGATCTCGCCTTTGTGGCGTCCATTCGAACTTCTTATCTTTCTTGAGGAGTTCGGTTAGAGGTTTAGCAACTTTAGAAATTCTCGACAAAGCGGCAATAGCTTCGCTAAACGAGAAACTCGAACTTGCTTGACCGATTCAGGTGGAGTGTGTGTTGAAGAAAGATGATATCTTCATCGATTGGTCCTCGTGATCAGTTGTTGGATCTATTGTCTTACCAATTCTTTGACTTGAGTATGGGCCATTGTCAAGTCAAATCAGAATAACGATATTAAGTAATGTTGTCTTACTCGTGGTTAATCCTTGAGCATACACCATTACATCTTTTGGTCGACCAATACTATCACGTGTTCACATGATGGTGGAAGTCGATGATATGGAAATTACGATGAGTTCTTTGTTGAGCCCATCGGTAGCATTTTGTCTCCCCATGAGTCATGTTGAGCATCAACCTAGTATTGGAAGCTTGTGTAAGCATTTCTTCGTGTTTCGTTCATGAAGCATATGTTTGGATGAAAGTAGTGACTTTCTCTAGTTCATGTGCATTTGGTGTAAGTTGCGCCATGAATTTGAGAAGGTTTGTTTTTCTTCCTCTGGAATCATTCCAAGTCGGTCATGCGTGCGAAGTATTCTATGGTGCGATAGACTGATCATCTTCATTCCATATGGATTCCATAGCACACCAAGCCACTGATTGAATTGTTCAAGGAGAAGGGTTCCTTCATAACAACTAGTCATGACTTATGATAGGACTTCGTTATCCTCGATGATGGTTCCCAACCGAACTTCGGTAGTGTTTTATTATAAGACTACCATGTGGTCATGCTTGTCTAGGACAAGCGTGTTCACATGTTTGTAGCAAAACCAGCTCATGTTTTGGAGCTTGCTATAAGTAGTTCATATCCGAGAATCTACATAGCGCCATCGCGTCAAATTGTGTTGCAACCTTTCCTTTTCAGACCTGATGAGTCTGAAATATCCTAACACCAACCAGATCTGAATCTCAGGCGGATATGATGGTTAGAACATTCGAACAGTTGCATTTCGTTCCCAGCTTGCACCGTCCTTGTGCTATCTAGCTATAGGCTGTCTTCTTAGCAATTCTTGTCCAGGTTTATCTTCAAAAGTGGACTTACCATGGGTCCCCCACCTTCGATGATAAGCAAATCGTCCATTGCGTTGTCTTCAACAAGGTAGTCCACATCATCCATTCTAGTCCGGGTGTACCATTCCTTTGCACTCCACCAAATGATCGCTTGTGATTGCCTTAGGCTGGTATAAAGAGTTCCAATGATCTATGGATCAAAAGTAATTCTTTTTGCCACTTAAGGGAATAGTTCCTTCGTCACCTTTCTCGAGGTGTCTGTTACGGGATCATGATAAATATTTCCTCGCCACCATGACACCATCCACCATCTCCCTAAGCGTGGAATTGTTGCCACCAATCAACCCGTTGTTGTTCTTCCATCCCTCTCGATGCATGTTATGTCTCAACTCGAGATGTGTCACCGTCTCAGTCCGTGAGTTGATCATGTTTACTTGATCTTCATGAAGATCGAATCATGTAGGGCTTCCCTTCTTTACATTGTCGTGTGGGTGAAGATCTCGAAGGCGTCAAGACCAAGAAGATGGAGTGAACCAACATCTTGAGAAGACAATGGGATCATGAATATTGTGATGATATTGTGACCTCCCTTTCCTCTTACCTCCGTCTTGAATCTCGGTGAGATTCTTGTTTAATGAGGGGTGAGTTATCACAACCCTAGAATTGTTTGACATTAGTTGCATTAAGGCATTCATGTCATCATGTTAATTTCCATAAAATTTGAAATGGGGATTGTTGAAACCCTAGCACCAATTGAATTCTAATAGGTTCAAATAAAATCATTTTCAATAATCCCAAAATGCCTGTGAAAATGTTCATGATTAATGGATAAAGGTGAAAGCCTCTTCCAAAATGATGAACATATCTTATAGGTCATTCTGGATTTTTGAATTAAATCTTAAACCATTTGACTTTGGGCATTTAAACACTATAAATAATTTAAATGCTCAAATAATGTTGGAAATATTGTGGGCCATAGAAATAATTCAGAAAGTGCCGTGAATATTTTCAGGATTTATAAAATTGATTTGGTTTTAAAACTAGATCAAAAACAAAGCGCAAAATAGAAAACAGAAATAATAAGAGAGAGAGAGGCCCAGGCCACTTATCAGCCCACTGTCTAGCCCACCACGGCCGATTACGGTCAGCCCACCACCGCCACCCTCACATCGTCTTCCTCCCGCGCGATGTGGGGGAGGCGTGTCGGCAGCCGAGCTCCACCTCCTGCTTCCTGCTGCTCCCCCCCCTCTCGCCTGGGCCTGGGCCACGGAGGCGCCCAAGCCCCTCGCTCCTCCCCCTCCTCTCTGCTCTCTCCTCGTCCTCTGCTCCCTCTCCAGAGCACACCAGCGAAGCTCGTCGCCGTCGTTCGCCCGAACCCAAGGCCATCGACCACCCCTCGCCCTGCCCTTGAGCCTAGGAGCTCCGCCGTGTCGGCCTTGCCCTCTCCATCGAGATCTGCTGACGGCGGAGGCCCTGCCCGTCACCTGTCGTCGTCTTCACCGGCGGGCACGGAGATCGCCCGGCTTGATTCAAGCGTCAGGCTTCCCGAGCCGCTTCTATAGCCCACTTGCAGCAGCGGTGAGGCCACGATCCTTTTCCCCTAACCCCATGCTCGATTGCCTCCCTAACCGCCTAACCACCTTGCGGCGCTCCTCGCGCCCGGCTATGGCGCGCCTTGTGACCATAGCTCTTTGTAGCTTCGCGTCCAGAGCCCATAAACACGCTCAGCACCTCCCGAGAGCACGTAGCACCCTTCGCCCTTCCCTCTCGTGCACGCAGCACCGTAGCCATCGTTGCCCGAACTCCGGCGCCGCCCGGGCTCCCTCCGGCGAACCCAGCCACCCCCGCACCTCCCGCTAGTCTCCTTAGATGCGCGCGAGCCCGGGCGTCACGTAGGACCCCTCCGCCTCTCTTTTGGTCACCGGAGGAGGAAACCCGCTCCCCTCCGCCGTCTCTGGCTCCGCCCGGCGGCGAGCAGCAGGTCAACTCCAGCGAGATTGACCCGGTTTGGCCTAGTTGACTTCCCGGAGCCAGCGACATGCGGGCCCGCCGACTAACTACTCTAGTTAGGTTTAAACTAATTTAACTAACCCGAGTTAGTGCTAATTAACTAGGTTAGTTTAGTTAGTCAGCGTGTGGCCCCCACCGTCAGGTTTGACCTGGACCGCCCGTTGACCGGTGACGTCCTGCGGCGTCGGTATGTGATAATACCCTTTTATGGATTTAATTTAATTCATAAATTTCAGAAAATACTCTAAACTTCTAAAAATCATATAAATTCAACCGTAACTCGGATGGAAATAATTTATATATGAAAATGATCAAAAAAATATAAAGAATCTGTTTATGCCATGATCATGCATGTTTGAACAAGTTAACATCACTGAATAGGATGAATCATGATTAGGGTAACTTAGGAAATAGCATTTTGAGTTGGAATTCAACCTTGTTTGAATTCACTCCAACTAACAGATTATTATTGCATTAGGTGAATTCAGTACCTTAACATGATCATGCATCATATATGTGCATTGCATTGATTGTGTTCTCTCTTGTTTGCGGTAATTGTCCCTCCGGTGAGCGATGTCTGAAGCGATGATTATTCGATGACACGATGAAGAACTATTATCTTGAAGTGCCGGGCAAGCAAAACCCCTTGTTCATTCGATATAATCCCACTCTCTCGCTCCTGCTCTATTTTACTGCATTAGGACAACAACGACTCATGTGTTACTTGCTGCGGTAGCTGAACCCCTTGATCCTTTGCATGACTGTCATTCCACGATAATTAGATGAAACCCACTAGCATGAGTAGGAATTGTTTGAGCCATGTTGTGCCTACTCATTTATGCTTGTTTGTCATGCACTCTTTGCTTAAAGTTGAGTCGGGTCGATTCATCGGGAATGAATTGGAATTATTATGAACATGTCCTATTGTGTGTGAGCTAAGTGTGTGAACACGATTTGGTAAAGGTAGCGGTGAGAGGCCATGTAGGAGTACATGGTGGGTTGTCTCATTGCAGCCGTCCTCGGGGCCAGAGTTACGTGTTTGTGATCCATGAGGCAGTTACTACCACGCATTGGGATCATAATTGACCCTCTCGGCTTCTTAACCACCCTTGTCCTCGGTCAGGGAGTTGCAAGTAGTTTACGGTGTTTGTAGCATCTTTGGGGCCATGCATAGCGCTGACCTTAGGGGTGGGTTGTGTTGCGGTGGCACCGTGGCCAGTGTGCGAGTGCCCGTTTGGTATCTGGGAACCCTGCACATCGTTCGGGGCTGTATGGGAAACCTCGGCGGACTCCTGCGGATGGAACCGAATAGGCGATAAACTGGACTAGGGACTTGAGTGTTTAGGTAGGCGTGGCCGACACCACGTTGGGCTTCCGCTTGAAGGTTGCAGTACATGTCGTGTATGCGGCGGTAAGTGGTGAGCGTGTGTGAAAAGTACACCCTGGGGTTTAATATGATCTATTGAATAGCCGTGTCCACGGAGAAGGACTTCTGGGTTGCCTATATCAGTTCATAGACAAGTGAAAGTGGATACTCTAAAATCGCCAAGATAGCGTGAGTGCTATGGATGGCGTTCTCGTAGGGAGGCGGGGGCGGATCCATAGTGGTGTATTGATATGGTGAATATGTGGACTGCGTGTGCGCCACCTCAAAGAGTTACTTGCGATCGTAGTTCGGGATAGCCACCGAGTCAAAGCTGGCTTGCTGCGGTCAAACTCCACCCCCCTTTTGATAATGATGCATATGTAGTTAGTTACGATGTAAGTCTTCTGAGTACAATTGTACTCATGTTTGCTTATTCTATGTTTTGCGAGAGGCGTCGGTCTCGCTAGTAGTTCCACGTGGACTTGACGTTTAGCTTGTTACCTCAGCTACGATCTTGTGCCTCGGCGAGATCAGTAGATAGTCGGGCTTCTCAGCCTTTTCATTTATAGTTATGCATACCCGGACATGTTTAGCTTCGCTTGTGCTTTGACTTGTATGCTCACGAGTGTTGGGTCATGAGACCCATGTTTGTAATATCTCGCTCCTCGGGCCTAATGAATAATATTTTGAGTCGTAGAGTTATGTTGTGATGCCATGTTGTATCTACACATATTGAGCATATTGTGTGTATGTTTGAAATGCTTGGTATGTGTGGGATCCGACAAACTAGTTGTTTATCCTTGGCAGCCTCTCATATGGGAAATGTAGTCTCGTGCCTCCGGCGATAGTAGTCGCTTCTGCCGGTTCACGGAGTCTGCTAGCCCAGCCTCTGCTTGGACACTTGGCTGGCGGCATGTGTTTCACGCCGTTCCTATATACATCCCTTGAAATGTCACGCGATGTTATTGAAGTCTGCCTAGCCGCTACAGCCCGGTTCACGAGTCCTGTTAGCCAGTGCTACAGCCCGAATACATCGTTGATGACCGACATGCTCGATGTGATTCATGTATACTGTCCCCATGGGTTAAGCGCCGCTTTGGGTTCACGACTAGCCATGTCGGCCGGGTTCCCGAGCATACATGAAACACTTGAGCATGTCGGTCATCAGCGTATGAACTTCAATGTAACCTTGGGCTAACGAGGACTCCGGTATCCCGGGCTGTATGGCGAGCTAGGCGAGGACTCAAGTATCAGCGTGACATTTCCCGAAGAACAGACATAAGGCGAAATGAATCACATGCCCGGCCAGTCAAGTGTCCAAGCAGTAGTCTTGGGCTAGCGAGGACTCCGATAAACGGGCTATGGCGGACTACTATCGCTCGAAGCACGAGACTACATTTCCCCATATGAGAGGCTGACTGCTGTAGGATTACCAAGCCAAACTGGTGAAGTTGTGTCTAGAAATGCTTTAGTTATGTAAGGAATTGATTGTGGAAGGAGCGTAAGGCTCTTTTACTTCTTATACCTCATGGCCTTGATCTGGTCATCCTCTTCTCTTCTCTGGGTTTAAGAACTAGGCTTCTCATCTATCTATTAGGATGGCGTGTTACTAATCCATAGACCTTTAAGATTGTTGGTTTAATCCCGGTTCAGTTCTTACTACTCTGTATATGCTTTGTTGATCTCGAGAATCTTGTTATGATGTTGTGGAGTGGTTATGCCACCATTTTCTGAGGATGTCTCAAATCATTTTGAGCATTTGCAGCCGTTATCTTGTCCGAGTCATCCCAGGTCTCTAAATAGTCGATGCATTTGCAAATCCTCTCCTTCCGTTTCGATGTCCTTTTGGTCGAATAAGCACACTAACGATCGGTTGAGGTACTCTGTTGCCTCGACACATATGTACCGAAGTCCTTCTCCGTGGACACGGCTATTGAATAGATCATATTAAACCCTGCGAGGGTGTACTTCTTCACCTGCGCTCTCACCACTTACGCGTTTACCGACATGTACCGGCAACCTTCAGCGGAAGCCAGCGTGGGTGTCGGCCACGGCCTACCTAAACACTCAAATCCCTAGTCCGGGTTTATCGCCTATTCGGGTTCCATCCATGAGGAGTCGGCGAGGTTTCCCATACAGCCCCGAGCGATGTGTGCGGGGTTCGAGATACCAAGCGGGCTTTCGGTACAGACCACGGTGCCTACATAACACAACCCACCCTAAGGTCAGCGTTGCGTCGGCCCTGACATGCTACAAACACGAAACTACTTGCAACTCCGGATGAGGACAAGGGTGGTTAAAGCCGAGGAAGGTCAATTAAGGATCCCAATGCGTGGTAATAAGCTGTTTCATGGATCACAAACACGAACTCAGTTCACGAGGGCGGCTGCAATGAGACAACCCACCATGTACTCCTACATGGCCTCTCACGCTACCTTTACCAAATCGTGTTCACACACTTAGCTCACACACAATAGGACATGTTCATAACAATTCCAATTCATTCCCGATGAATCAGACCCGACTCAACTCTAAGCGATAGCAGGCATGACAAACAAGCATAAATGAGTAGGCACAACATGGCTCAAACAATTCCTACTCATGCTAGTGGGTTTCATCTAATTCTTGTGGAATGACGGGTCATGCAAAGGATCAAGGGGTTCAGCTACGCGGCAAGTAACACATGAGTCGTTGTTGTCCTAATGCAGTAAAATAGAGCAGGGCGAGAGAGTGGGATTATATCGGAATGAACAAGGGGTTTTGCTTGCACAGCACTTACGAAGATAATATAGTTCTTCATCGGTGTCATCGAACTCATCCATCGGTACATCGTCTATCGAGAGGGACAATTACCGGCAAACAAGAGAGCACAATCAATGCAATGCATATATGATGCATGATCATGTTAAGTACTGAATTCACCTAATGCAATAATAATCCAAGTTAGTTGGAGTGGAATTCAAACAAGGTTGAATTCAACTCAAAATACTATTTCTAAGTTACCTAATCATGATTCATCCTATTCAGTGATGTTAACTTGTTCAAACATGCATGATCATGGCATAAACAGATTCTTCACATTTTCTGATCATTTTCATATATAAATTATTTCCATCCGAGTTACGGTTGAATTTATATGATTTTAGAAGTTTGGGGTATTTTTGGAATTTCCTGAATTAAATTAAATCGAAAAGGGGTATTCTTGCGTCGACTGACGTCGATGTGACGTCGTGCAGGTCAGCCTGGGCGCCCAGGTCAAACCTGACCTGTGGGGCCTACGTCGATGACTAACTAAACTAACCTAGCTAATTAGCACTAACCTAGGTTAGTTAAATTAGTTAAACCTAACTAAATTAGTTAGCCAGGCGGGGCCCGCATGTCGGTGACCGGGGTGGTCAAACCCCGGTCAAAAGGTCAGCGCCACCCGGCTTGGCTGTGGCTGACGTCGAGCCTTGGCCGGGGCCTTGTGAGTTGCTCCTCCGGTGGCTAAAAAGCGGCGGAGGGCACCGAGGGGCCAGTGATCCAGCGCATCTAGGGGACCAGCGGGAGGTGTGGGGTTGATCAAACAAACTAGTTGTTTATCCTTGGCAGCCTCTCATATGGGAATATAGTGGGGATGAAAGTAGTGACTTCCTCTAATTCATGTGCATCTGGTGTAAGTTGCCGCCATGAATTTGAGAAAGGTTTATTTTGTTCCTTTGGAATCATCCCAAGTCGGTCATGCGTGAAGTATTCTATGGCATGATGGTGATCATCTTCATTTCATATGAATTCCATAGCACACCAAGCCACTGATTGACTTCGTTCTAGGAAAAGGAGTTAAGTGCTAATCCATGGTAATGCACAAGACTTGATACCTCGATTATGGTTCCCCACCCGAACTTCGGTAGTGTTTTATTATAAGACTACCATGTGGTCATGCTTGTCTAGGACAACGTGTTCACATGTTTGTAGCAAAACCAGCTCACGTTTTGGAGCTTGCTATACGTAGTTCATATCCGAGAATCTCATAGCGTCTTCTCGTCGATTTGTGTTGCAACTTTTCTGTTGGACATCTTTGAGTCTGAAGTATCCTATTCCCAATCGGATCTGAATCTCGAGGCAGATATGATGGTTGGAACATTCAACAGTTGCATTTCGTGCCCAGCTTGCACCGTCCTTGTGTTATCTCGCTATAGGCGGTCTTCTTAGCAATTCTTGTCCAGGGTTATCTTCAAAGTGGACTTACCCTAGGCCCCCTCCACCTCCGATGATAAGCAAAAATCATCCATTGCGTTGTCTTCAACAAGGTAGTCCACATCATCCATTCTAGTCCGGGTGTACTATTCCTTTGCACTCCGTCAAACGATCGTTGTGAATTGCCTTAGGCTGGTATAAAGAGTTCCAATGATCTTGTATCAAAAGTAATTCTTTTTGCCACTTAAGGGAATAGTTCTTGCGTCACCTTTCTCGAGGAGTCCTGTTACGGGATCATGGTAAATATTTTTTCGCCACCTTGACACCATCCACCATCTTCCTAAAGCGTGGAATTGTTGCCACTAATCAAACCTCGTTGTTGTTCTCCCATCCCTCTCGATGCATTTTATGTCTCAACTCAAGATGTGTCACCGTCTCAGTCCGTGAGTCGATCATATTTGCTTGATCTTCGTGAAGATCGAATCATGTAAGGTTTCCCCTTCTTTACATTGTCGTGTGGGTGAAGATCTCGAAGACGTCAAGACCAAGATGATGGAATGAACCAACATCATTCGAGAAGGCAATTGGATCGTGGAGATTGTGATAGTTTGTGGCTTCCCTTTTTCCTCTTACCTCACATCTTGAATCTCGGGGCGAGATTCTTGTTTAGTGAGGGGTGAGTTGTCACAGCCCTAAATTGCTTGACATTAGTTGCATTAAGGCATTCATGTCATCATGTTAATTTTCCCAGAAAGTTGAAATGGGGATTGTTGAAACCCTAGCACCAATTGAATTCTAATAGGTTCAAATAAAATCATTTTCAATAATCCCAAAATGCCTGTGAAAATGTTCATGGTCAATGGATAAAGGTGAAAGCCCTTCAAAAATGATGAACATATCTTATAGGTCATTCCTGGATTTTTGAATTAAATCTTAAACCATTTGACTTTGGGCATTTAAACACTATAAATAATTTAAATGCTCAAATAATGTTGGAAATATTTGTGGGCCATAGAAATAATTGAGAAAGTGCCGTGAATATTTTCAGGATTTATAAAATTGATTTGGTTTTAAAACTGGATCAAAACAAAGCTGCAAAATAAGCAGAAATAATAAAGAGAGAGAGGCCCAGGCCACTTACAGCCCTGTCTAGCCCACCGGCCCGATTACTGGTCCAGCCACAGCGCCCGCTCATCGTCTTCCCTCTGCGGAAAAGGCGAGGCGGCGTGGCGGCCCAGCGATACATGACCACCTCCTGCTTGTCTTGGCGGCCCCCGCCTTCTGGGCGCCTCCCAGGCGCCACGCGACCCCTGGCTCTCTCTCACTCTCTCCCGACCCCTCCCCTTCCTCTGCTCTCTCTCTCTCCATGGCCGGCGCCACCGTCGCCGCCCGCTCTCTCTTGCCCAGCCACCGCCCTTCCTTGCCTCGCTTGGCGTGCCCAAGAGCTCCGCCTCGTCGCCCGGACCTCTCCGTGACCCGCGACTTCAGCGCCTTGGCGCCGACCTCGCCCTCGTCTTCAACCTCGGGCACCGAGCCGCCTCCCGATCGATTCAGGCGCCCTTGAACCTCCCGAGCTCGCGGCTCCCTCTCCGACCCGCGGTGAGCTCCGTCAGAACCCCTTCCTTTCCCCTCGCGTTTGCGAGCTCTAAACCATAGCTCCGTCGCAGCCGAGCAGCTCCTCACCGCCCGGCCATGGCGCCCGCCACAGCCCCCCCTTTCGCGTCGGGCGTGTCAGCGTGCTCGGGAGACCCCAGGATCTAGCGCATCCACTTGCCCTCCGTGCATCGTGGCGCCAACCCCGCGCCACGAGCTCGGCCGCTGCCAAAGCTCGATGCTTGCGCGAATTCCGGCCACCCGCACCTCCGCTAGTCTCCTTAGATGCGCTTTGAGCCAGCGTCACGTGGGACCCTCCGCCTCTCATTTGGTGTGGGAGGAAATCCGCACCCTCCGCCGTCTCGGGCTCCGGCGTGACGAGCATGGTCGACTCGGCGAGTTGGCCGGGATTGACCATGGGTTGACCTCCCCGTGCGTCAGCAGCGTATGGGCCCCCCGACAATTTAGTTAGAATTAAGCAACACTAATTAACCTAGGTTAGTTAGCTAATTAGTCAGCGACTAGTGGGCCCGGGCCCCCTAAGCAACCTAGTTAAAATTAACAGGTTAAATAGCTGGGTTAAATAGTTGTGCCAGCGACACGCGGGACCCACAGGTCAGGTTTGACCTGGGGCGCCCAGTTGACCCATGACGTCCTGCTTGGCGTCGGTGATGATAATACCCTTTTCTAGATTTAATTTAATTCAGTAAATTTGAGAAAATACTACGAACTTCTAAAAATCATATAAATTCAACCGTAACTTTCGGATGGAAATAATTTATATATGAAAATGATCAGAAAAATATGAAGAATCTGTTTATGCCATGATCATGCATGTTTGAACAAGTTAACCTCACTGAATAGGATGAATCATGATTAGGGTAATTTATGAAATAGCATTTTGAGTTGGAATTCAACCTTGTTTGAATTCCTCCAACTAACAGATTATTATTGCATTAGGTGAATTCAGTACCTTAACATGATCATGCATCATATATGTGCATTGCATTGATTGTGCTCTCTCTTGTTTGCGGTAATTGTCCCCTCGGTGAGCGATGTCAAGCGATGATTATTCGATGACACCGATGAAGAACTATTATCTTGAAGTGCCGAGGCAAGCAAAACCCCTTGTTCATTCGATATAATCCCACTCTCGCTCCTGCTCTATTTTATTGCATTAGGACAACAACGACTCATGTGTTACTTGCTGCGGTAGCTGAACCCCTTGATCCTTTGCATGACTGTCATTCCACAATAATTAGATGAAACCCACTAGCATGAGTAGGAATTGTTTGAGCCATGTTGTGCCTACTCATTTATGCTTGTTTGTCATGCACCTACTGCTTAGAGTTGAGTGGAATTCGATTCATCGGGAATGAATTGGAATTGTTATGAACATGTCCTATTGTGTGTGAGCTAAGTGTGTGAACACGATTTGGTAAAGGTAGCGGTGAGAGGCCATGTAGGAGTACATGGTGGGTTGTCTCATTGCAGCCGTCCTCGAGAACTGAGTTACGTGTTTGTGATCCATGAGCAGTTACTACCACATTGGGTTCGGTAACTCGACCCTCTCGACTTATTAATCAACTTGTCTCTGTCCGGGCGTTGCAACTAGTTTACGGTGTTTGTAGGTAGTGTTAGTAGTCTACCAAGTGGCACCGATGCAGGTGGGCTTAGGACAGACTAGAGCACGAGTGTACGGTGTACCAAGTGGCACCGGTTGGTGAGCTTGGGAACCCTGCTCACATCGTTTGGGGCCGTGGCGACACCCGGCGGATCTCCTTGCGGATGGAACCGAATAGGCGATAAACTGGACGAGAGACTTGTGTGGTTAGTCAGGTCGTGGCCGACTCCTCGCTTGGCTTCCGCTTGAAGGTTGCGAGGTACATGGCGTGTCTGGCGGTAAGTGGCGAGGCGTGTGTGAAGAAGTACACCCTGCGGGGTTATCATTATCTATTGAATAGCGGTTCCTCGGATATGGAAACTTGGATCCCTTGCATAGTTCATAGACAAGTGAAAGTGGATACTCTAAAATCGCAAGATAAGCGTGAGTGCTATGGATGGCGTTCTCGTGAGTGAGGCGAGGCGGGTCCATAGTGGTGTATTGATATGGTGAATATGTGGACTCGTGTGCCACCTCAAAAGAGTTACTTGCGATCGTAGTTCGGGATAGCCACCGAGTCAAAGCTGGCTTGCTGCGGTCAAACTCCACCACCCCTTTTGATAATGATGCATATGTAGTTAGATCGATGTAAGTCTTCTGAGTACAATTGTACTCACGTTTGCTTATTTTATGTTTTGCGAGAGGCGTCGGTCTAGCTAGTAGTTCCGTGGACTTGACGTTTAGCTTGTTACCTCAGCTACGATCTTGTGCCTCGGCGGATTTGGTAGATAGTCGGGCTTCTCGGCCTTTTTCATTTATAGTTATGCGTACTCGGACATGATTAGCTTCGCTTGTGCTTTGACTTGTATGCTCACGGTGTTGGGTCATGAGACCCCCTGTTTGTAATATCTCGCTCCTCGGGCCTAATGAATAATATTTTGAGTCGTAGAGTTATGTTGTGATGCCATGTTGTATCTACACATATTGAGCATATTGTGTGTATGTTTGAAATGCTTGGTATGTGTGGGATCCGACAAACTAGTTGTTTATCCTTGGCAGCCTCTCATATGGGGAAATGTAGTCTCGTGCCTCCGGCGATAGTAGTCCGCTTCTGACCGGTTCACGAGTCTGCTAATGACACTCTGCTTGGACACTTGGTGGCGGCATGTGTTTCGCCGTTCCTATATACATCCCTTGAAATGTCACGCGGTGTTATTGAGTCTGCCTAGCACTGCTGAGCCGGGATACGAGTCTGTTAGCCAGTGCTACAGCCGAATACATCGTTGATGACCGACATGCTCGATGTGATTCATGTATACCTGTCCCCATGGGTTAGTGCCGCTTTGGGTTCACGACTAGCCATGTCGGCCGGGTTCTTTGTCATATGGATGCTAGCGACACTATCATATCGTGAGCCAAAAGGCATAAGCGGTCCGGGCCATGGTAAGCGACACCGTGGGAATACCGTGCGTGAGCCGCAAAAGTGATATGATGTGTTACATGCTAGATCGGTGTGACTTAGGATCGGGGTCTGACAGCGTTGGTATCGAGCTGTTGCTGTGGGATTACCAAGCCAAACTGGTGAAGTTGAGTCTAGAAATGCTTTAGTTATGTAAGGGAATTGATTGTGGAAGGGGCGTAAGGCTCTTTTACTCCTTATACCTCATGGCCTTCGATCAGAGTCATCCTCTTCTCTTCTCTGGGTTTAAGAACTAGGCTTCTCATCTATCCATTAGGATGGCGTGTTACTAATCCATAGACTTATAAGATTGTTGGTTTTAATCCCGGTTTAGATCCTACTATTTACGTATGATAGCTGTTGATCTCAGAATCTTGTTATGATGTTGTCGAGTGGTTATGCCACCATTTTCTGCAGGATGTCTCAAATCATTTGAGCATTTACAGCCGTTATCTTGTCAAGTCATCCCGAGGTCTCTAAATATCGATGCATTTGCAAATCCCTTCCCCGTTCTGATGTCCTTTTGGGCGCAGATTAAGCACACTAACCGATCGTTTGAGGTACTCCATTGCCTCGACATATATGTTGGAACTATTATTATATGACCCTAGATGTAGGAGGTCACCTAGCAATTTAGCTATGCTTTTGTATCCCAGTGTGATGATTCGGCCATCATTTTGAAAGCATCCCGTGATGCCATTTAGTAGTAGGTATTCTACTCTGGGTTCTTTGAACCGAGATTCATCCTACTTCATGTTGTTAGTATTTGCTAGTGCCTTTAGGATATTAGTAACCTTTGCGATAGTCCTCGAGGTCCGTGGTATATCCTTCTTCCAAATACCATGAACTAATTATGGCAGAAGTTCTTTTGAGCCAAAACATCACAATAAGAGTGCTCTTGAGGAGTTCTCCATTCATAATTGTGAATCTGCCAATTCTACCTTTCTGCATGGGTTATCCGGAAGAAATGTTGAGCTTTACTCGATATACTAATCTATGCCTCCACAACTCGAAAAGTTATATGTTCCTTGAGTTGCTCCTCTTTAGTCGTATTCTGACCTTCATCTATCAATTGATAGCCAAGGGTATGTGTGCATATGTGTTCATCGATGCATTTTATCCTTGTGGTCCGTCAAGCCATTCTATTCGAATGACTAGGAGAAACAAACTCGATTACCTCATCCATTTCGAGGATTGGGTCAAAGTAGTTGTATCCTTGAGATCAAAGCGCCAATTCAGCTTTTGTTACATTCTACCTTGGAGTGTTACCATCTTTATGTCAAAGAGTGTCATGGGAATTGCACCACCTCCTAGGAATTCTTGGCCTTGATGATACTCTCGCTATCATTATTCATTCCTCGGTTCCGTGTTATTGTAACGGAATGCCGACAAGTGAATTGTGATGTGTGAAATCAATACCCGAGCAACTTGTTGCTTGGTAGTGAATGGACAATATTCTCATTCTTGGCGTGTTGGTCATTAAACCATCATCCTAAGATTGATCGTGCTACCTAGTCCTTAGTTACGGTGCACTCACGTATATGATAATTGTCGCTAGCATCCATATGACAAAGAACCGGGCCGACATGGCTGATCGTGAACCAAGCGGCACTAACCCATGGGGACAGGCATACATGAATCACATCGAGCATATCGGTCATCAGCGTATGTATTGGGCTGTATGCTTTGGGCTATGAGGACTCCGGTGAACCGGGCTGTAGCAGGCTAGACAGGACTCGAATAACATCGCGTGACATTTCCCGAAGGAACAGACATAAGAGCGAAGTGAAACACATGCCCGACCCGTCAAGTGTCCAAGCGGTAGTCTTTGGGCTAGCAGGACTCGGTGAACCGGGCTGTAGCGGACTACTATCGCTCGGAGGCGCGAGACTACATTTCCCCATATGAGGGCTGCCAAGGATAAACAACTAGTTTGTCGGATCCCTCATACCAAGCATTTCAATCATGCATGCAATATGCCCGATATGAGTAAATACAACAAGGCATCACAACAAAACTCTACACTCAAGTACTTTATTTAAGAGGCTCAGAGAGCCATACATAACTATAGTCATACAGATAGGGTCACTGACCCAACACTCAAATCATACAATCATACAAGCACATGCGGAAGCAAAGTAGTGCAATCAGGACTCTAGAAAGAAAGAAAGCTTGTTGGAGCCTTTCTATCTACCATGGCCCTTCATAAGTCTTAGATGCGCACACAGGTGGCTAGCTTACTAAATCGAAGTCAACATCTACATAGAATCCGTCGGAGGGTAGTATAGTCCTCTGAAAATATTGATTAAGCAAACATGAGTACAAAAGTACTCAGCAAGTCTTACAAAATCCTATCATACATGCACATTCTCAAGGAAGGAAGTGGAGTTATTTGCGACAAAGCCAGCTTTGACTCTTGGCTAAGCTATCCTCGTGACACACTTTGTAAAGCATTTTGTAGTACTACGAGTCCACTATCACCATCACAATACTCCACCGTGGATCCTCTCGTCATCCCGAGAGGCCATCCACGATACTCACACTATCTTGAGGCTTTTAGTAGTATCCATTTACTTGTCTGATGATATAGGTAACCCGAAGTCCTTCTCCGTGGACACGGCTATTCGAATAGATCATATTTAACCCTGCGAGGGTATACTTCTTCTGCGCTCTCACCACTTATAAATCGTTTACATGACATGTCTGCTGTAACCTTTGGGCTATGAGGACTCCGGTATCCGGGCTGCTAGCGAGCTAAGCAGAGACTCGAATAACACCGCGTGACATTTCCCGAAGGACGGACATAGGAGCGAAGTGAAACACATGCCCGGCAGTCAAGTGTCCAAGCGGTAGTCTTTGGGCTAGCGAGGACTCGGTGAACCGGGCTGTAGCGGACTACTATACGCCGGAGCACGAGACTACATTTCCCCATATGAGAGGCTGCCAAGGATAAACAACTAGTTTGTCGGATCCCACACATACCAAGCATTTCAAACATACACAATATGCTCAATATGTGTAAATCTGACGTGGCATCACAACATAACTCTCGACTCAGATATTATACATTAGGCTCGAGGGCGAGATATTACAAACATGGGTCTCATGACCCCTTTTCGAAACATACAAGTCAAAGCACAAGCGGAAGCTAAACATATGCAGAGTGCAGACAACTATAACTGAAAAAAGGCTGGGAAGCGACTATCTACCAGATCTGCCGAGGCACAAGATCGTAGATGAGGTAACAAGCTAAGCGTCGAAGTCACGTGGAACTACTAGCGAGGCAGCGTCTCTCTGCAAAACATAAAATAAGCAAGCGTGAGTACAATTGTACTCAGCAAGACTTATCGAGATCTAACTACATATGCATCATTATCAAAGGGGGTGGTGGAGTTTATTGCAGCAAACCAACTTTGACTCGGTGGCTATCTGAACTACATTTGCAAGTAACTCTTTTGAGGTGGCGCTGCGAGTCCACATATTCACCATATCAATACACCACTATGGACCGCTCCCGTCTCCCTACGAAGCGCCATCCATAGCACTCACGCTTATCTTGCGCATTCTAGAGTATCCACTTTCACTTGTCTATGAACTGATATAGGCACAGAAGTCCTTCTCCGTGGACACGGCTATTGAATAGATCATATTAAACCCTGCGGTGTACTTCTTCACTGCGCTCTCACCACTTACGCCGTTTACGACATGTACTCGGCAACCTTCAAGCGGAAGCCCAGCGTGGGTGTCGGCCACGGCCTACCTAAACACTCAAGTCCCTAGTCCGGGTTTATCGCCTATCGGGTTCCATCCATGAGAGTCGGCGAGGTTTCCCATACAGCCCGAGCGATGTGTGCGGGGTTCGAGATACCAAGCGGGCACTCGGTCGGTGCAGACCCACGGTGCCTACATAACACAACCCACCCCTAAGGTCAGCGTTGCGTCTTGCCATTGACATACTACAAACACGAAACTACTTGCAACTCGGATGAGGACAAGGGTGGTTAAGAAGCCGAGAGGTCCATTGGTTTGGGCCCAATGCGTGGTAATAAGCATATCATGGATCACAAACACAGAACTCAGTTCACGAGGGCGGCTGCAATGAGACAACCACCATGTACTCCTACATGGCCTCTCACACTTACCTTTACCAAATCGTGTTCACGCATAGCTCACACACAATAGGACATGTTCATAACAATTCCAATTCATTCCCGATGAATCAGACCGACTCAACTCTAAGCGATGGCAGGCATGACAAACAAGCATAAATGAGTAGGCACATCATGGCTCAAACAACTCCTACTCATGCTAGTGGGTTTCATCTAATTCTTGTGGAATGACGAGGTCATGCAAAGGATCAAGGGTTCAGCTACATGACAAGTAACACATAGTCGTTGTTGTCCTAATGCAGTAAAATAGAGCGGGGAGGCGAGAGAGTGGGATTATATCGGAATGAACAAGGGGTTTTGCTTGCAGCATACGAAGATAATAGTTCTTCGCCGGTGTCATCGAATAATCATCGTCGGTACATCGTCTAGGGAGGGACAATTACCGGCAAACAAGAAGAACACAATCAATGCAATGCACATATATGATGCATGATCATGTTAAGTACTGAATTCACCTAATGCAATAATAATCCAAGTTAGTTGGAGTGGAATTCAAACAAGGTTGAATTCCAACTCAAAATACTATTTCTAAGTTACCTAATCATGATTCATCCTATTCAGTGATGTTAACTTGTTCAAACATGCATGATCATGGCATAAACAGATTCTTTATATTTTTCTGATCATTTTCATATATAAATTATTTCCATCCGAGTTACGGTTGAATTTATATGATTTTTAGAAGTTTAGAGTATTTTCTGAAATTTACTGAATTAAATTAAATCCATAAAAGGGTATTCTTTGCGTCGACTGGCGTCAGTGTGATGTCGCCAGGTCAGCAGGGCGGTCAGGTCAAACCTGGCGTGTGGGGCCACACGTCGGTGACTAACTAAACTAACCTAGTTAATTAGCACTAACTTTGGGTTAGTTAAATTAGTTAAACCTAACTAGAGTAGTTAGTGAGGCGGGGCCGCATGTCGATGGCTCAGGGAAGTCAAACTAGGCCAAACCGGGTCAACTCATTGGAGTTGACCAGCTCATCATGGCAGAGCAGAGGCAGCGGAGGCAGGTTTCCTCCTCCGGTGACCAAAAAGAGGCGGAGGGTCTCTCGTGGCCTTGGGCTCGCAGCGCATCTAAGGAGACTAGCGGGAGGTGCGGGGTGGCGGGGTTGGCGGAGTGGAGCCGAGGCGGCGCGGAGTTGAACAGCGATGGCTACAGTGCCCTTGGTGCACGAGAGGAAAAGCGAAGGTGCTCGTGCTCACAGGAGTGTCTTTGGCGTGCTTATGGGCTCGGACGCGACTCGGCAGCTATGGCATGGCGGCGCCATAGCCGCGGCGAGGCGCTTCGGCAAGGTGGTTAAGCGGTTAGAGGCAATCGAGCATGGGGTTGGGGAAAAGGATCGTAGCCTCACGCGGTTGCGATAGCCATAAAGCGGGCTCGGGGAAGCTCTGGGCCAGCGCTGAATCAAGCAGCGATCTCGGTGCCCGTCGGTGAAAGCGGCAGCGGTGGTAACGGCGGGGCCTCGGCGTGGCGTATCTCGATGGAAGGCAAAGGCCGACACGGAGAGCTCCTAGGCTCGATGGCGAGGCGAGGGTGGTCGATGGCCTTGGGTTCGTGACAGCGGCGAGCTTCCTTTCGGGTGTGCTTTCGGAGAGGGGAAGCGAAGGGCGAAGGCGAAGAGTGAGGGAGGGCGAGGGGCAGGCGTCTCCGTGGCGCGTCGAGGCGAGAGAGGAGCAGCTGCGTGGAAGCGGGAGGTGGAGCTCGAGGCTGGCGTCGACCCGCTCCTGCCTCTTGGCCGGAGGAGGAAGGCAGCGAGGGAGGGTGGCGGTGGTGGGCTGGACCAGGTGGCGGGCGGTGGGTGGAAGCTGAGCAGGTGGGCGGAGTAAGTGGCACAGGGCCTCTTCTCTCTCTCTTTATTATTTACATTTTCTATTTTGCAGTTTGTTTTGATCTAGTTTTAAAAACCAAATCAATTTTATAAATCCTGAAAATATTCACGGGCACTTTCTGAATTATTTCTATGGCCTAAATACTTCCAACATTATTTGAGCATTTAAATTATTTATAGTGTTTAAATGCCCAAAGTCAAATAGTTTAAGATTTAATTCAAAAATCCAGGAATGACCTATAAGATATGTTCATCATTTTTGGAAGGGCTTTCACCTTTATCCATTAATCATGAACATTTTCACAGGGCATTTTGGGATTATTGAAAATGATTTTATTTGAACCTATTAGAATTCAATTGGTGCTAGGGTTTCAACAATCCCCATTTCAACTTTTATGGAAATTAACATGATGACATGAATGCCTTAATGCAACTAATGTCAAACAATTCTAGAGGCTGTGACAACTCACCCCACTAAACAAGAATCTACCCGAGATTCAAGGCGTGAGTAAGAGGAAAGGGAGGTCACAAACTATTACAATCTTCATGATCCCATTGTCTTCTCGAAGATGTTGGTTCCTCCATCTTCTTGGTCTTGGCGTCTTGAGATCTTCACCCGACACGACAACGAGAAGAAGGGAAGCCCTACATGATTCGATCTTCATGAAGATCAAGTAAACATGATCAACTCACGAATGAGGCGGTGACACATCTCGAGTTGAGACATAACATGCATCGAGAGGATGGAAGAACAACAACGGGGTTGATTGGTGGCAACAATTCGCAGCAGGGAGATGGTGGATGGTGTCATGGTGGCGAGGAAATATTTATCATGATCCGTGTGAGGACACCTCGAGAAAGGTGGCGGAACTATTCCCTTAAGTGGCAAAAGAATTACTTTTGATCCATAGATCATTGGAACTCTTTATACCAGCCTAAAGGCAATCTGGCGATCATTTGGTGGAGTGCAAAGGAATGGTACACCGGACTAGAATGGATGATGTGGACTACCTTGTTGAAGACAACGCAATGGACGATTTGCTTATCATCGAAGGTGGGGGGACCCATGGTAAGTCCACTTTGGAAGATAAACCTGGACAAGAATTGCTAAGAAGACAGTCTATAGCGAGATAGCACAAGGGCGGTGCAAGCTGGGAGCGAAATGCAACTGTTGAATGTTCCAACCATCATATCCGCTGAGATTCAGATCTGGTTGGTGTTAGGATATTTCAGACTCATCAGGTCTGAAAAGGAAGGTTGCAACACAATTTGGCGCGATGGCGTTGCGAGATTCTCGGGATATGAACTACGATAGCAAGCTCCAAAACATGAGCTGGTTTTGCTACAAACATGTGAACACGTTGTCCTAGACAAGCATGACCACATGGTAGTCTTATAATAAAACACTACCGAGTTCGGTTGGGAACCATCATCGAGGATACGAAGTCCTATCATAAGTCATGACTAGTTGTTATGAAGGAACTCCTTCTCCTTGAACAATTCAATCAGGCATCACGAATATCGAACTCCTACATGGCCTCTCACTCTCTCCCTCGAGCGCCTCCCTCTCCTCTGCTCCCTCCCTCTGCTTGGGACCAAGCGGCCCTCGTCGTCACCGTGCGCCGTTCGCATGACCACAGCCATCCCAGCCTCCCGGCATGTCCCCAAGCTCCGCCTCGGACCTCCTCCTCCTCACGCTCCAAGCGTCGCGGGAGGCCTGCTCCGCCGTCACCGCCGTCTTCTTCCACCTCGGGCATCGAGATGCCGCCCGGCCGATCGTCTGCCTTGGTCGTCCACGAGCAAGCGAGCCCCTCCTCGAGTTCACGGTGAGCTCCTCCACCGTTCCCCCCTGGCCTCGTGGTGCATTTCTGCCCGTATAGGCCATCCCCTGACTCCGAAGCTTCGCGGCGCCATGCTACTGTCACCGTCGTGATTCTGGGGTTGCCCGTAGCTCACGCTGAGCTTCGTCATCGTGCTCAGGTTGCTTCGAAATCGAGCGCAGCCGCTAGCTTGACTTGCCGTGCACCCAACACCGTAGCCGCCGTTGCCCGAACTCCGGCGCCCCGGGCTCCCTCCCGCGAACCCGGCCACCCCGCACCTCCGCTAGTCTCCTTAGATCTTGCGCGAGCCCAGCGTCGTGGGACCCCTCCGCCTCTCTTTTGGTCACGGAGGAAACCCGCTCCCTCCGCCGTCTCTGGCTCCACCGGCGACGAGCAGCGGGTCAACTCCGGCGAGTTGACCGGGTTTAACCTAGTTTGACTTCCCGGACCCAGCGACATGCGGGCCCGCCCGACTAACTACTCTAGTTAGGTTTAAACTAATTTAACTAACCCGAGTTAGTGCTAATTAACTAGGTTAGTTTAGTTAGTCACTGGCGTGTGGCCCCCTACGTCAGGTTTGACCTGGACCGCCCGTTGACCGCTGACGTCACTGCGGCGTCGGTACGTGTGTGATAATACCCTTTTATGGATTTAATTTAATTCAGTAAATTTCAGAAAATACTCTAAACTTCTAAAAATCATATAAATTCAGCGTAACTCGGATGGAAATAATTTATATATGAAAATGATCAGAAAATATGAAGAATCTGTTTATGCCATGATCATGCATGTTTGAACAAGTTAACCTCACTGAATAGGATGAATCATGATTAGGGTAATTTATGAAATAGCATTTTGAGTTGGAATTCAACCTTGTTTGAATTCACTTCAATCAACGGATTATTATTGCATTAGGTGAATTCAGTACCTTAATATGACATATCATTCATGTGAATGTGCATTGCATTGATTGTGTTCTCTCTTGTTTGCGGTAATTGTCCCTCTCGGTGAGCGATGTCGCAAGCGATGAGTTCGATGACACCGATGAAGAACTATATTATCTTGAAGTGCGAACAAGCAAAACCCCTTGTTCATTCGATATAATCCCACTCTCTCGCTCCTGCTCTATTTTCTTGCATTAGGACAACAACGACTCATGTGTTACTTGCTGCGGTAGCTGAACCCCTTGATCCTTTGCATGACTGTCATTCCACGATAATTAGATGAAACCCACTAGCATGAGTAGGAATTGTTTGAGCCATGTTGTGCCTACTCATTTATGCTTGTTTGTCATGCACACTCTTGCTTAGAGTTGAGTGGGTGCGATTCGCCGGGAATGAATTGGAATTGTTATGAACATATCCTATTGTGTGTGAGCTAAGTCACGAGACTACATTTCCCCATATGAGAGGCTGCCAAGGATAAACAACTAGTTTGTCGGATCCACACATACCAAGCATTTTAAACATACACACAATATGCTCAATATGTGTAGATACAACATGGCATCACAACATAACTCTCGACTCAAAATATTATTCATTAGGCTCAGAGGGCGAGATATTACAAACATGGGTCTCATGACCTTTTCGAACATACAAGTCAAAGCACAAGCGGAAGCTAAACATGTGCAGATGCAGACAACTATAAGCTGAAAAAGGCTGGGAAGCGACTATCTACCGAGATCTGCGAGGGCACAAGATCGTAGCTGAGGTAACAAGCTAAGCGTCGAAGTCACGTGGAACTACTAGCGAGGCCAGCGTCTCTGCAAAACATAGAATAAGCAAGCGTGAGTACAATTGTACTCAGCAAGACTTACATCAGATCTAACTACATATGCATCATTATCAAAAGGGGGTGGTGGAGTTTGGTGCGCAAGCCAACTTTGACTCGGTGGCTATCTGAACTACATTGCAAGTAACTCTTTTGAGGTGGCGCTGCGAGTCCACATATTCACCATATCAATACACCACTATGGACCGCTCCGTCTCCTACGGAAGCATCCATCCATAGCACTCACGCTTATCTTGCGCATTTTAGAGTATCCACTTTCACTTGTCTATGAACTGATATAGGCAGCGAAGTCCTTCTCCGTGGACACGGCTATTCGAATAGATCATATTAAACCTGCGGTGTACTTCTTCACCGCTCTCACCACTTACCGCCGTTTACGACATGTACTCGGCAACCTTCAGCGGAAGCCCAGCGTGGGTGTCGGCCACGGCCTACCTAAACACTCAAGTCCCTAGTCGGGTTTATACGCCTATTAGCGTTCCATCCATGAAGTCGGCGAGGTTTCCCATACAGCCCGAGCGATGTGTGCGGGGTTCGAGATACCAAGCGGGCTTTTCGGTACACGAACCCCGGTGCCTACATAACACAACCCACCCCTAAGGTCAGCGTTGCGTGCGGCTGACATGCTACAAACACGAAACTACTTGCAACTCGGATGAGGACAAGGGTGGTCAAAGCCGAGAAGGGTCCATTGGTTTGGGAACCCAATGCGTGGTAATAAGCTGTATCATGGATCACAAAACAGAACTCAGTTCACGAGGGCGGCTGCAATGAGACAACCCACCATGTACTCCTACATGGCCTCTCACCGCTACCTTTACCAAATCGTGTTCACGCACTTAGCTCACACACAATAGGACATGTTCATAACAATTCCAATTCATTCCCGATGAATGGACCGACTCAACTCTAAGCGTGGCAGGCATGACAAACAAGCATAAATGAGTAGGCACATCATGGCTCAAACAACTCCTACTCATGCTAGTGGGTTTCATCTAATTCTTGTGGAATGACAGGTCATGCAAAGGATCAAGGGTTCAGCTACGCAGCAAGTAACACATGAGTCGTTGTTGTCCTAATGCAGTAAAATAGAGCGGGGCGAGAGTGGGATTATATCGGAATGAACAAGGGGTTTTGCTTGCACAGCACTACGAAGATAATAGTTCTTCATCGGTGTCATCGAATAATCATCGTCGGTACATACGTCTCTAGGGAGGGACAATTACAAGCAAACAGAGAGAACACAATCAATGCAATGCACATATATGATGCATGATCATGTTAAAGTACTGAATTCACCTAATGCAATAATAATCCAAGTTAGTTGGGTGGAATTCAAACAAGGTTGAATTCAACTCAAAATCTATTTCTAAGTTACCCTAATCATGATTCATCCTATTCAGTGATGTTAACTTGTTCAAACATGCATGATCATGGCATAAACAGATTCTTTATATTTTTCTGATCATTTTCATATATAAATTATTTCCATCAGAGTTCGGTTGAATTTATATGATTTTTAGAAGTTTAGAGTATTTTTGAAATTTACTGAATTAAATTAAATCCATAAAAGGTATTGAGTTGGAATTCAACCTTGTTTGAATTCCACTTCAATCTTGGATTATTATTGCATTAGGTGAATTCAGTACCTTAATATGACATATCATTCATGTGAATGTGCATTGCATTGATTGTGTTCTCTCTTGTTTGCGGTAATTGTCCCTCTCGGTGAGCGATGTCTAGAAGCGATGAGTTCGATGACACCGATGAAGAACTATATTATCTTGAGAAGTGCCGAGCAAGCAAAACCCCTTGTTCATTCGATATAATCCCACTCTCGCTCCTGCTCTATTTTCTGCATTAGGACAACAACGACTCATGTGTTACTTGCTTGGTAGTGAACCTTGATCCTTTGCATGACTGTCATTCCACGATGAATTAGATGAAACCCACTAGCATGGTAGGAATTGTTTGAGCCATGTTGTGCCTACTCATTTATGCTTGTTTGTCATGCCACTCTTGCTTAGAGTTGAGTGAATTCGATTCATCGGGAATGAATTGGAATTATTATGAACATATCCTATTGTGTGTGAGCTAAGTCACGAGACTACATTTCCCCATATGAGAGGCTGCCAAGGATAAACAACTAGTTTGTCGGATCCCACATACCAAGCATTTTAAACATACACACAATATGCTCAATATGTGTAGATACAACATGGCATCACAACATAACTCTCGACTCAAAATATTATTCATTAGGCTCAGGAGGCGAGATATTACAAACATGGGTCTCATGACCCAACACTCGAAACATACAAGTCAAAGCACAAGCGGAAGCTAAACATGTCAGTGCAGACAACTATAATGAAAAAAGGCTGGGACGACTATCTACGAGATCTGCCGAGGGCACAAGATGTAGCTGAGGTAACAAGCTAAGCGTCGAAGTCCGTGGAACTACTAGCGAGGCCAGCGTCTCTCGCAAAACATAGAATAAGCAAGCGTGAGTACAATTGTACTCAGCAAGACTTATCAGATCTAACTACATATGCATCATTATCAAAGGGGGTGGTGGAGTTTGGTGCACAAGCCAACTTTGACTCGGTGGCTATCTGAACTCATTTGCAAGTAACTCTTTTGAGGTGGCGCTGCGAGTCCACATATTCACCATATCAATACACCACTATGGACCGCTCCGTCTCCCTACGAGCGCCATCCATAGCACTCACGCTTATCTTGCGCATTTTAGGTATCCACTTTCACTTGTCTATGAACTGATATAGGCAACCGAAGTCCTTCTCCGTGGACCGGCTATTCGAATAGATCATATTAAACCCTGCGGGTGTCTTCTTCACACGCTCTCACCACTTACGCCGTTTACCGACATGTACTCGGCAACCTTCAGCGGAAGCCAGCGTGGGTGTCGCACGGCCTACCTAAACACTCAAGTCCCTAGTCGGTTTATACGCCTATTCGGTTCCATCCATGAAGTCGGCGAGTTTCCCATACAGCCCGAGCGATGTGTGCGGGTTCCGAGATATAAGCGGGCACTTTCGGTACACGGACCCCGGTGCCTACTAACACAACCCACCCCTAAGGTCAGCGTTAAGCGTGCGGCTGACATGCTACAAACACGAAACTACTTGCAACTCGGGATGAGGACAAGGGTGGTCAAAAGCCGAAGGTCCATTGGTTTGGGCCCAATGCGTGGTAATAGCTGTATCATGGATCACAAACACGAACTCAGTTCAGAGGGCGGCTGCAATGAGACAACCCACCATGTACTCCTACATGGCCTCTCACCGCTACCTTTACCAAATCGTGTTCACGCATAGCTCACACACAATAGGACATGTTCATAACAATTCCAATTCATTCCCGATGAATCAGACCCGACTCAACTCTAAGCGATAGCAGGCATGACAAACAAGCATAAATGAGTAGGCACATCATGGCTCAAACAACTCCTACTCATGCTAGTGGGTTTCATCTAATTCTTGTGGAATGACAGGTCATGCAAAGGATCAAGGGTTCAGCTACATGACAAGTAACACATGAGTCGTTGTTGTCCTAATGCATAAAATAGAGCAGGGCGAGAGAGTGGGATTATATCGGAATGAACAAGGGGTTTTGCTTGCACAGCATCGAAGATAATAGTTCTTCATCGGTGTCATCGAATAATCATCGTCGGTACATATCGTCTACGGGAGGGACAATTACCGGCAAACAAGAGAGAACACAATCAATGCAATGCACATATATGATGCATGATCATGTTAAGTACTGAATTCACCTAATGCAATAATAATCCAAGTTAGTTGGGTGGAATTCAAACAAGGTTGAATTCAACTCAAAATACTATTTCCTAAGTTACCTAATCATGATTCATCCTATTCAGTGATGTTAACTTGTTCAAACATGCATGATCATGGCATAAACAGATTCTTTATATTTTTCTGATCATTTTCATATATAAATTATTTCCATCAGAATTCGGTTGAATTTATATGATTTTAGAAGTTTAGAGTATTTTAGAAATTTCTTGAATTAAATTAAATCCATAAAGGGTATTCTTCGTCACTTGACGTCGAGTGTGGCGTCGGAGGTCAGCAGGCGGTCCAGGTCAAACCGGGCGTGTGGGGCCCCGTGGTGACCTAAACCCTAGTTAATTGCCTTTAACTTTGGGTTAGTTAAATTAGTTTAAACCTAACTAGAGTAGTTATGGGCGGGGCCCCAATGTCGTGGCTCCGGGAAGTCAAACTAGGCCAAACCGGGTCCTTCGCGGAGTTGACCAGCGGCTCGGCCCGGCCGGAGCCGAGGCAGGGAGGCGGGTTTCCTCCTCCGGTGACCAAAAGGCGGGGGGGTCCGTGGCCCGGGCTCCAGGCATCTGGAGACTAGCGGGAGATGCGGGGGTGGCGGGGTTGGCCGGAGTGGAGCAGGCGGCGCCGGAGTTCGAACCGATGGCTCTGGTGCTGCGGTGCCCGAAGGAAGAAGCGAAGGGTGCTCGTGCTCCGGGAGTGTCTTGGCGTGCTTATGGGCTCGGGCCTTGACTTCGGCCAGCTATTGGCGGCGCCATGGCCCGTGGGAGGCGCCCGGCAAGGTGGTTAAGGCGGTTGGGGGCAATCGAGCATGGGGTTGGGGAAAAGGATGGGTGGCCTCACCGCGGTTCGATGGCCATAAAGCGGGCTCGGGGAAGCTCGGGCCGGCCCAAGCCGGCGATCTCCGGTGCCCGTCGGTGAAAAGGCAGCGGCGGTGGTGGAGGCGGGGCCTCGGCCGTCAGCGTATCTCGATGGAAGGCAAATGGCGGAACTCCTAGGCTCGATGGCGGGGCGAGGGGTGGTCGATGGCCTTGGGTTGACGGCAAGCCCGGAGCTTCCTGGGTGTGCTCGGAGAGGGAAGGCGGAAGGGCGAGGAAGAGCGGAGAGTGAGGGGGAGGCGAGGGGCTTGAGGCGTCTCCGGGGCGTCCAGGCGAGAGGGGGGAGCAGCTGGCGGAGCGGGGAGGTGGGCTGGGCTCGCGTCGACCACGCTCCACCCCCTCTTGGCCTTGAGGAGGAAGGCAGGCGGGGGAGGTGGCGGTGGTGGGCTGGACGGAAGGCGGGCGGTGGGTGGAAGCTAACAGGTTGGGCGGTAAGTGGCACAGGGCCTCTTCTCTCTCTCTTTATTATTTCTTTTTCTATTTTGGGTTTGTTTTTGATCCAGTTTAAAACCAAATAAATTTTATAAATCCGAAAATATTCACGGGCACTTTTGAATTATTTCTATGGCCCAAATACTTCCAACATTATTTGAGCATTTAAATTATTTATAGTGTTTAAATGCCCAAAGTCAAATGGTTTAAGATTTAATTCAAAAATCAGGAATGACCTATAAGATATGTTCATCATTTTTGGAAGAGGCTTTCACCTTTATCCATTAATCATGAACATTTTCACGAGCATTTGGGATTATTGAAAATGATTTTATTTGAACCTATTAGAATTCAATTGGTGCTAGGGTTTCAACAATCCCCATTTCAACTTTTATGGAATTTAACATGATGACATGAATGCCTTAATGCAACTAATGTCAAACAATTCTAGGGCTGTGACTCACCCCACTAAACAAGAATCTCTTGAGATTCAAGGCGTGAGTAAGAGGAAAAGGAGTCACGAGAATATCACAATCTTCATGATCCATTTGCCCTTCTAGAAGATGTTGATTCACTCCATCATCTTAGTCCGGCGTCTTGAGATCTTCACCCGCAAACGACGAAAGAAGGAAAACCCTACAGATACGATCTTCCACGATGATCAAGTAAACATGATCAACTCACGGATTGAGGCGGTGACACATCTTGAGTTGAGACATAACATGCATCGAGAGGATGGAAGAACAACAACGGGGTTGATTGGTGGCAACAATTCCACGCTTAGGAGATGGTGGATGGTGTCATGGTGGCGAGGAAATATTTATCATGATCCGTACAGGACACCTCGAGAAAGGTAGCGCAAGAACTATTCCCTTAAGTGGCAAAAAAATTACCAATTGACTTGGAATCGGGGTCTGACGGTCAGCGTATGTATTGGGCTGTAGCCCGGGCTAAGGACTCCGGTATCCGGCTGTAGCAGCTAGCGGGACTCCGAATAACACCGCGTGACATTTCCCGAAGGAACAGGACATAAGGCGAAGTGAAACACATGCCGGCGATCAAGTGTCCAAGCGGTAGTCTTTGGGCTAGCAGGACTCCGGTGAACCGGCATGGCGGACTACTATCGCTCGGAGGCGAGACTACATTTCCCCATATGAGGGCTGCCAAGGATAAACAACTAGTTTGTCGGATCCCACATACCAAGCATTTCAAACATACACACAATATGCTCAATATGTGTAGATACAACATGGCATCACAACATAACTCTCGACTCAAAATATTATTCATTAGGCTCAGGGCGAGATATTACAAACATGGGTCTCATGACCAACCTTTCGAAACATACAAGTCAAAGCACAAGCGGAAGCTAAACATGTGCAAGGGACAACTATAATGAAAAATGGGAAGCGACTATCTACCAGATCTGCCGAGGCACAAGATCGTGGCTGAGGTAACAAGCTAAGCGTCGAAGTCCGTGGAACTACTAACGAGGAGCGTCTCTGCAAAACATAGAATAAAAGCGTGAGTACAATTGTACTCAGCAAGACTTACATCAGATCTAATTACATATGCATCATTATCAAAGGGGGTGGTGGAGTTTGGCTGCAGCAAGCCAGCTTTGACTCGGTGGCTATCTGAACTACATTGCAAGTAACTCTTTTGAGGTGGCGACGAGTCCACATATTCACCATATCAATACACCACTATGGACCGCTCCGTCTCCCTACGAGCGCCATCCATAGCACTCCGCTTATCTTGGCATTCTAGTATCCACTTTCACTTGTCTATGAACTGATATGGAACCGAAGTCCTTCTCCGTGGACACGGCTATTGAATAGATCATATTAAACCCTGGGTGTACTTCTCCTGCGCTCTACCACTTACGCCGTTTACCGACATGTACTCGGCAACCTTCAGCGGAAGCCCAGCGTGGGTGTCGGCCACGGCCTACCTAAACACTCAAGTCCCTAGTCCGGTTTATCGCCTATTCGGGTTCCATCCGAAGTCGGCCGAGGTTTCCCATACAGCCCCGAGCGATGTGTCGGGGTTCGAGATACCAAGCGGGCACTTCGGTACACGGCCACGTGCCTACCGAACACAACCACCCCTAAGGTCGCGTCGCTGACATCTACAAACACGAAACTACTTGCAACTCCGGATGAGGACAAGGGTGGTCAAAGGAGAGGTCCATTGGTTTGAGCCCAATGCGTGGTAATGGCGTATCACGGATCACAAACACAGAACTCAGTTCACGAGGGCGGCTGCAATGAGACAACCCACCATGTACTCTACATGGCCTCTCACTACCTTTACCAAATCATGTTCCACTTAGCTCACACACAATAGGACATGTTCATAACAATTTCAATTCATTCCCGATGAATCAGACCGACTCAACTCTAAGCGATGCGGGCATGACAAACAAGCATAATGAGTAGGCACATCATGGCTCAAACAACTCCTACTCATGCTAGTGGGTTTCATCTAATTCTTGTGGAATGACGGTCATGCAAAGGATCAAGGGTTCATCATGAAGTAACACATAGTCGTTGTTGTCCTAATGCATAAAATAGGCAGGGCGAGAGGGATTATATCGGAATGAACAAGGGGTTTTGCTTGCCAGCCCGAAGATAATAGTTCTTCATCGGTGTCATCGAATAATCGTCGTCGGTACATAAACTCTAGGGAGGGACAATTACAAACAAGAAGAACACAATCAATGCAATGCACATATATGATGCATGATCATGTTAAGGTACTGAATTCACCTAATGCAATAATAATCCAAGTTAGTTGGGTGGAATTCAAACAAGGTTGAATTCCAACTCAAAATACTATTTCTAAGTTACCTAATCATGATTCATCCTATTCAGTGATGTTAACTTGTTCAAACATGCATGATCATGGCATAAACAGATTCTTTATATTTTTTGATCATTTTCATATATAAATTATTTCCATCAGATTCGGTTGAATTTATATGATTTTAGAAGTTTAAGTATTTTAAAATTTCTGAATTAAATTAAATCCATAAAGGTATTCTGCGTCGGCTGACGTCGGTGTGGCGTCGAGGTCAGAGGCGGTCCAGGTCAAACCTGGCGTGTGGGGGCCACCGTGGTGACTACAAATAACCTAGTTAATTAGCACTAACCGGTTAGTTAAATTAGATTTAAACCTAACTAGAGTAGTTAGTAGCGGGGCCCATGTCGATGTCCGGGAAGTCAAACTAGGCCAAACCGGGTCAACTGCGGAGTTGACCAGCTCATGCTGAGGGCCGAGGCAGCGGAGGGCAGGTTTCCTCCTCCGGTGACCAAAAAGGCGGAGGGTCCTCGTGGCCTTGGGCTTGGCCATCTAAGGAGACTAGCGGGAGGTGCGGGGGTGGCGGGTTCGCGGAGTGGGCCAGGCGGCGCCGGAGTTGAACCGATGGCTCGGTGCTGCGGTGCCGAAGAAGAAAGCGAAAGGTGCTCGTGCTCAGGAGTGTCTTGGCGTGCTTATGGGCTCGGACCGACTCGCCTTCTTTGGCGGTGCCATAAGCCGTGGAAGCGCTCGGCAAGGTGGTTGGCGGTTAGGGCAATCGAGCATGGGGTTAGGGAAAAGGATCGTGGCCTCACAGCGGTTGATTAGCCATAAAGCGGGCTCGGGAAGCTCGGGCCTTGAATAAGCAGCGATCTCGGTGCCCGTCGGTGAAAACGGCAGCGGTGGTAACAAGCGGGCCTCGGCGTCGCGTATCTCGATGGAAGGGCAAAAGCCGACCGGCGAGCTCCCTAGGCTCGATGGCGAGCGGTGGTCGATGGCCTTGGGTTGTGAGCAGGCGGCGAACCCTTCGGTGTGCTCGGAGAGGAGGCGGAAGGGCGAGGAAGGCGAGTGAGGGGGGCGAGGCTTGGGCGTCTCGTGGCGTCGAGGCGAGAGGAGCGCTGCGTGGAAGCGGGAGGTGGAGCTCGGGCGCGCGTCGACCGCTCCGCCTCTTGGCCGAGGGAGGAAGGCGCGAGGAGGTGGCGGTGGTGGGCTGGACGATGGCTGGGCGGTGGGTGGAAGCTGACAGGTGGGCAGGTAAGTGGCACGGGGCCTCTTCTCTCTCTCTTTATTATTTCTGTTTTCTATTTTGCGTTTGTTTTGATCTAGTTTTAAAACCAAATCAATTTTATAAATCCTGAAAATATTCACGGGCACTTTGAATTATTT
>JAHIAM010005883.1:0-26492 GCA_021605205.1 Aegilops longissima
TCCTTATTCCTCTAAGGATAATTTTAACGCTATCTGGTGATCCACTCCTTGATCACCTTTGTACCCTCTTGCGGATATGTAGCAAGGCACACATCAGTGCGGTACACGGCATAGCATCTTTAGAGCCTACGTCTAAGGCATAGGGGCGACCTTCGTCCTTTCTCTCTTTACGCCATGGTCGAGCTTTAAGTCTTAACTTCATACCTTACATCTCGCAAGAACTCCTTCTTTGGTGATCCATCTTGAACACCTTCAAGATCATGTCAAAAATATATGCTCATTTGAAAGTACCATTAAGCGTTTTGATCTATCCTCATAGATCTTGATGCTCAATGTTCAAGTAGCTTAATCAGGTTTTCTATTGAAAAACACCTTTCAAATAACCCTATATGCTTTCGAGAAATTCTACATCATTTCGATCAACAATATGTCAACAACATATACTCATCGAAATTCTATAGTGCTCCACTCACTTCTTTGGAAATACAAGTTTCTCATGAACTTTGTAAAACCCAAAATCTTTGATCATCTCATCAAAGCGCACATTCCAACTCGAGATGCTTACTCCGGTCCTTAGAAGGATCGCTGGAACCCGCATACCTTTAGCATCCTTAGGATCGAAAAAACTTTACGATTGTATCACGTACAACCTTTCCTTCTGGCTGGTAAGAAACTCATTTTGACATCCATCGCCCGATTTCATAAATGCAGCTAATGCTAACATGATTACGAGCGGACTTAAGCATCGCTACGGATGAGAAAATCTCGCCGTAGTCAACTCCTTGAACTTGTGAAAACTCTTTGCCACAAGTCGAGCTTCATAAACGGTGACATTACCGTCACGTCATCTTCTTCTTAAAGATCCATTTATCTCAATGGCTTGCCAATCATCGGTCAAGTCCACCAAAGTCCATGCTTTGTTACGATACATGGATCCTATCTCGGTTCATGGCTTCTAACCATTTGCCGGATATGGGCCCACCATCGCTTCTCCATAACTCGTGGGTTCATTGTTGTCTAGCAACATGACCTTCAAGACAGATTACTATACCACTCTGAAGTAATGCGCATCCTTGTCACCCTCGAGTGCAGTAGTGACTTGATCAAAACTTCATGATCACTATCATAGCTTCTACTTCAATTGGTGTAGGCGCCACAGGAACAACTTCATGTGTCTGCTACACACTTGTTGAAGTGGCGGTTCAATAACCTCATCAAGTCTCCACCATCCTCCACTCAATTCTTTCGAGAAAACTTTTCCTCGGAAAGGACCTAATTCTAGAAACAATCCTTTTTGCTTCGAGGCTGGGATAGGAGGTATACCCAACTGCTTTGGGTGTCCTATGAAGATGCATTTTATCCGCTTTGGGTTGAGCTTATCAACTGAAACTTTTTCACATAAGTGTCGCAGCCCCAAACTTTTAAGAAAGCGACAATTTAGGTTTCTCAAACCATAGTTCAAATGGTGTCGTCTCAGCGGAATTACGTGGTGCCCTATTAGAGTGAGTGCGGTTGTCTCTAATGCCTAACCCATGAGCGATAGTGGTAATTCGATAAGAGACATCATAGTACGCACCATATCCAATAGGGTGCAACTATGATGTTCGGACACACCATCACACTATGGTGTTCGAGTGTATTATTGTGAAACAATTTCCACAATGTCTTAATTGCGTGCCAAAGCTCGTAACTCAGATACTCATCTCTATGTTCATATCATAGACATTTTATCCTCTTGTCACGATGATCTTTAACTTCACTCTGAAATTACTTGAACCATTCAATAATTCAGACTTGTGTTTCATCAAGTAAATATACTCAACATCTACTCGAATCATCGTGAAGTAAGAACATAATGATATTCCTTTGCATGCCTCGGCACTCATTGGACTGCACACATAAAAATGTGTTACTTCCAACAAGTTGCTATCTTGTTCCATCTTCTTGAAAGCGAGGCTTTTAGGTCATCTTGCTACGTGGTATGATTTGCATATCTCAAGTGATTCAAAATCAAGTGAGTCCAAATGATCCATCTGCATGGAGTTTCATCATGCGTATACACCAATAGACATGGTTAGCATGTCTCAAACTTTTCAAAAGCAGTGAGTCAAAGATCCATCAACATGGAGCTTCTTCATGCGTTTTATACCAATATGACTTACATGGCGATTACCACAAGTAAGTGGTACTATCATTACTATCTTATATCTTTTGGCATGAAAATGTGTATCACTACAATCGAGATTCAATAAACCATTCCTTTAGGTGCAAGACCATTGAAGGTATTATTCAAATAAATAGAGTAACCATTATTCTCCTTAAATGAATAACCGTATTGCGATAGACATAATCCAATCATGTCTATGCTCAACACAAACACCAAATGACAATTATTCGGTTTAATACTAATCTTGATGGTAGAGGGGCGTGCGATGTTTGATCACATCAAACTTGGAAACACTTCAACACATATCGTCGACTCACCTTTAGCTAGTCTCCGTTTATTCCGTAGCCTTTTATTTGAGTTACTAACACTTACCAAGCGAATCGGTATCTTAATACCACTGGTGCTACTAGGAGTACGAGTAAAGTACACATTAACATAATGTATATCAATATACTTCTATCGACCTTGCCGACCTTCTCATCTACCAAGTATCTAGGGTAATTCTGCTCCGATGGTTGTTCCCCTTATTACGAAGCACTTAGTCTGGGTTTGGGTTCAACCTTGGGTTTCTTCATTAGAGCAGCAGCTGATTTGCTGTTTCATGAAGTATCCCTTCTTGCCCTTGCCCTTCTTGAAACTAGTGGTTTCACCAACCATCAACAATTGATGCTCCTTCTTGATTCCTACTTTCGCGATTGTCAAACATCGCGAATATCTCAGGATCATCATATCTATCCCTGATTTGTTATAGTTCATCATGAAGCTCTAGCAGCTTGGTGGCAATGACTTTGGAGAAACATCACTATCTACGGAAGATCAACTCCCTCGATTCAAGTGATTGTTGCACTCGGACAATCGAGCACAAGCTCAACGATTGAGCTTTTCTCCCTTAGTTTGCAGGCTAAGAAAATCGTCGGTCTTATACCTCTTGACATGAGAGCGAGCCTGAAATCCCAATTTCAGCCCTCAAAACATCTCATATGTTCATGACGTTTGACGTCTTTGGTGCCTCAACTCTAAACCGTTTAAGCTGAACTATCACGTAGTTATCAAAAGCGTGTATGTCGATGTTAGCAACATCCACAGAGGCGGCGTTTGGGGTTCAACACACTGGCGGTGCATTAAGGACATAAGCTTTCTTACATCCGCATAATCGCTCTTGTCAACTTTCAACTATATTTTCTCTAGGAACATATCTAAGCAGTGGAACTAAAGCGCGAGCTTACGACATAATTTGCAAAGATCTTTTGACTATGTTCAGGATAATTAAGTTCATCTCATGAACTCCCACTCGAATAGACATCCCTCTAGTCATCTAAGTGATTACATGATCCGAGTCAACTAGGCGTGTCCGATCATCACGTGAGGCGGACTAGTCATCCTCGGTGAACATCTTCATGTTGATCGTATCCTCCATCGACTCATGCTCGACCTTTCGGTCTCTTGTGTTCGAGGCCATATGCTGTACATGCTAGGCTCGTCAAGTTAACCTAAGTGTTTGGCGTGTGTAAATCTGGCTTACACCCGTTGTATGTGAGCGTAAGAATCTATCACACCCGATCATCACGTGGTGCTTGAAGCAACGAACTTTATAGCGATTGCAGTTAGGGGAACACTTTCTTGAAATTTTAATGAGGATCATCTTATTTACTACCGTCGTTCTAAGCAAATAAGATGTATAAACATGACAAACATCACATGCAATCAAATAGTGACATGATATGGCCAATATCATATTGCTCCTTTGATCTCCATCTTGAGGCTCCACGATCATCATCGTTACCGGCATGACACCATGATCTCCATCATCATGATCTCCATCATCGTGTCTCCATGAAGTTGTCTACGCCAACTTATTACTTCTACTACTATGGCTACGGTTAGCAATAAAGTAAAGTAATTTACATGGCGTTGTTCAATGACACATGGTCATACAATAAATAAAGACAACTCCTATGGCTCACATGCATTGTCATACTCATTGACATGCAAGTCGTGATTCCTATTACAAGAACATGATCAATCTCATACATCACATATCATTCATCACATTCTTTTTGGCCATATCCGTCACATAACATACCTGCAAAAACAAGTTAGGCGTCCTCTAATTGTTGTTTGCATGTTTTACGTGGCTGCTATGGGTTTCTAGCAAAACATTTCTTCCCTCATAAAACCACAGCGTGATATGTCAATTGCTACTTACCCTTCATAAGAACCCTTTTCGCCGAATCCGATCCGACTAAAGTGGGAGGCGGCACCCGCTAGCCACCTTATGCAACAAGTGCATGTCGATTCGGTGGAACTGTCTCACGTAAGTGTATGCGTGTAAGGTCGGTCAGGGCTGCTTCATCCCACAATGCCGCGAATCAAGATTGGACTAGTAACGGTAAGCATATTGAACAAAATCAACACCCACAACTACTTTGTGTTCTACTCATGCAAAGAATCTACATAATAGACTTAGCTCATGATGCCCTTTGTTGGGGAGCGTGGCAGAAATTCAAAATTTTCCTCGTGTCACCAAGATCTATCTATGGAGAAACCAGCAGCGAGGGAAGGAGAGTGCATCTACATACCCTTGTAGATTGCTAAGCGGAAGCGTTCAAGAGAGCGGGGTTGAAGGAGTCGTACTCGTTGTGATCCAAATCACGGAGATCCTAGTGCGAGCAGATGGCACCTCCGCGTTCAACACGTACAACCGGTGGCGTCTCCCATGCCTTGATCCAGCAAGGAGAGAGGGAGAGGTTGGGAAGACTCCATCCAGCAGCAGCACAATGGCGTGGTGGTGGTGGAGGGGCGTGGCAATCTGCGGGGCTTCGCCAAGCTTGCAGGAGAGGAGGAAAGAGAGAGGTAGGGCTGCGCCGGGAGAGGTGAAACTCATCATTGGTAGCCCCAAAGTCCTCAAGTATATATAGGGAGAGGGAGGGTGCGCCCCTCTGGGGTTCCACCCCAGGGGTGCGGCAGCCCCAAACCCATCTAGGGTGGCGGCCAAGGGGGAGGGAAACTTGCCCCCAAGCTGGGTGGGCGCCTCCCCAAACCCTAGGCGCCTTGGGCCCTTGTGGGGCGCACCAGCCCCCTGGGCTGGTCCCTCCACACTTGGCCCATGCAGCCCTCCGGGGCAGGTGGCCCCACTTGGTGGACCCGGGACCCTCCGGTGGTCCCGTGCGTTCCGATAAAACCCGAACTTTTAGGTGACCAAAGCAGGACTTCCCATATATAAATATTTACCTCGGACCATTCCGGAACTCCTAGTGACGTCCGGGATCTCATCAGGACTCAGAACAACATTCAGTAACCACATACAAACTTCCTTTATAACCCTAGCATCGCCAGAACCTTAAGTGTAGACCCTACGGGTTGGGAACCATCTGAACATGACCGAGGCGTTCTCGGTCAATAACCAACAGCGGGATCTGGATACCCATGTTGGCTCCACATGTTCCACGATGATATCATCGGATGAACCACGATTTCAAGGACTCAATCGATCCGTATACAATTCCCTTTGTCTAGCGGTATTGTACTTGCGAGATTCGATCGTCGGTATCCGATACCTTGTTCAATCTCGTTACCGGCAAGTCTATTTACTAGATTCTGTAACAAATCATCCGTGATCAACCCCTTGGTCACATTGTGCACATATGATGATGTCCTACGAGTGGGCGGAGATACCTCTCCGTTTACGGGTGACAAATCGATCTCGATTCGTGCCAACCCAGACACTTTCGGAGATACATGTAGTGCACCTTCATAGCCACCCGGTTACATTGTGGCGTTTGGTACACCCAAAGCATTCCTACGGTATCAGGGAGTTGCACAATCTCATGGTCTAAGGAAAAGATACTTGACATTATAAAGCTTTAGCATACGAACTACGATCTTTGTGCTAGGCTTAGAATTGGGTCTTGTCCATCACATCATTACGCTAATGATGTGATCCCGTTATCAACGACATCCAATGTCCATGGTCGAAGCTGTAACCATCTATTGATCAGCGAGCTAGTCAACTAGAGGCTTACTAGGGACATGGTGTTGTCTATGTACCCACACATGTATCTGAGTTTCCTATCAATACAATTATAGCATGGATAATAAGCGATTATCATGAACAAGGAAATATAATAATAACTAATTTATTATTGCCTCTAGGGCATATTTCCAACAAATATATGCACAAATTTTGGGGGAGCTCTTACTTATCACATACTTCTCAAAGCGGCGATGTTTTCAATTTTATTATCATTTGTGAAGCTTTGATCTATATGTTGTCATCAATTACCAAAAGGGGAGATTGAAAGTGCAACTATTCCTAGGTGGTTTTGGTAATTCATAACAACATATAGCTCATTGAAACTAATACTATTCCAAGATGAATATTTCAGGAAAGCTCAATGAATGGCATGGCATGGATGATGAAAGTGGATCCCTCAAAATATTAAGAACAAAGGATTGGCTCAAGCTCAAAAGCTCAAGACTCTACATTTTATATTTTAGTGATCCAAGATTACATTGAGTCTATAGGAAAAGCCAATACTATCAAGAAGGGATGAGGTGTTGCTTAATGAGCCTTTTGCTTCATGTGTAGTGATATGCTCCAAAACCCTCCACTACTTTCTCACATCCACATATGACCCTAAACCCAAAGTCAACTCGGCCTTACCGATTCTTTCTATCCAAGCGCCACGAGTTCGGTTGTCATAGCCTTTGCCACAAACCCTAAACAAATCGGTTTCACCGATAGGGATCTCAGTCTCAAGAGATAGGATTATATCTCTCTGTTTCCCTTCGTAACGTTTGGTCTAACGAAGTGAGCGTCGGTCCCACCGAGATTGCAATGTAAACTCTCTGTTTCCCTTTTGTAACTTTTCGGTCTCACCGAAAAAGCGAATCGGTCCCCAAGTTTACGACCAACTCTGGAAAGCTAATTACCAAAATCGGTCTCACCGAGTTTGTATGTCAGTCTCACCGAGATTACGTTATGCCTAACCTAACCATATCGGTCCTAACGAGATGCATATCGATCCACCAAAAATCCTACTTGGTCACTAGGTTTACTAAATCGGTCAGGCCGAGTTTGATGATTCGGTCCCAGAGTTTGGTAAATTGTGTGTAGCAGTTAGATTTTGTGTGGAGAGCTATATACCCTCCACCTCCTCTTCATTCTTTGAGAGAGCCATCGAACAAACCTACACTTCCAACTTACGAGTTACGAGAGAGAACCACCTACTCATGTGTTGAGGCCAAGATATTCCATTCCAACCACATGAATCACGATCTCTAGCCTTCCCAAGTTGCTTTCACTCAAATCTTCTTTCCACCAAATCCAAACCACTGTGAGAGAGAGTTGAGTGTTGGGGAACTATCATTTGAAGCACAAGACCAAGGAGTTCATCATCAACACACCATTTGTTACTTCTTGGAAGTGGTGTCTCCTAGATTGGCTAGGTGTCACTTGGGAGCCTCAGACAAGATTGTGGAGTTGAACCAAGGAGTTTGTAAGGGCAAGGAGATCGCCTACTTCGTGAAGATCTACGCTAGTGAGGCAAGTCCTTAGTGGCGGCGGCCATGGTGGGATAGACAAGGTTGCTTCTTCATGGACCCTTAGTGTGTGGAGCCCTCCATGGACTCAGCATAACCGTTACCCTATGTGGGTTGAAGTCTCCATCAGCGTGGATGTGCGATAGCACCACCTATCGGAACCACGACAAAAACATCCGTGTCTCCAATTGCGTTTGAATCCTCCAAACCCTTCCCTTTACATTCTTGCAAGTTGCATGCTTTATTTTCGCTGCCAATATACTCTTTGCATGCTTGCTTGAATCGTGTGAATTGCTTGACTTGTTCAAAAATAGCTAAAATCTGCCATAGTCTAAAATTGGGAAAAGGTTAGGTTTTTATTGGTCAAGTAGTCTAATCACCCCCCCTCTAGACATACTTCAAGGTCCTACATAGGGTCATTTTGGAATTTGCACATGTGTGGATGGGGATGCTTTACCCTCCATCCAGCAACCACCACCAAGTGTGATGAAAATCAATTCATCCTCCAAAAGAGAAGAAGAGAGAAAACCAAGAGAGAAAGGGAAGAAGAGGAAGATTGAAGGAAGAAGCAAAGGAACTCCTCCCAAAGGTTGTGATGGTCCAGATCCACTACCTTGCCTCCTTCAAGCTTCAGTTCCACCATCTTTGGTGAGATTGTTCCAATCCTAGTTCTTGAGCCCCAAATCTGTTGTGTTCATCCAAGATTCAGAAATCTTGATGTATGAGATCCTCTGGTGCTGTCTAGAGAAGAACTTGTTGTATCCCACATTTGATAATAGTGGAAGAGGATTTGGGTGGCTTCGGCCCGTGGTTTTCCCCTCAAGTTGGGGGTTTTCCACGTAAAATCTGGTGTCTCTTTGTTGATGCTTGATCTTTGTCGGGAAAACTTACTCCTACCACAAGACACTAGGGTGAGGTGTCTTGCCTGCTGAATAACATTTACGCCTCCATATATCTGCTGCATATGTTTTCTTCCGTGCTAAGCAACGATCCTTGAATTAGTACATGATGTGGTCTTTGAGGTTACTTGTTTCCGCTGCAGTTTTGATTAACCACAAGTGCATTTGTGTGCTAATTTCCAGCAGTGGCATCGAGCATTAGTTGCTTAGAAGGTTGCAAATCGGTTGCTTGATTGTTCTTTGGAAGTGCTGCTCACAATGGCTTTGGAAGAAAGCGCTACTACAAGTGGCATGATAAAACTTGATTCTTCAATTACTCATTATGGAAGCCCATGATGGAAGACATCCTTTATTGCGAGTTTGTATGAGCCAATTGTGAAAGACAAGATACCCACGGTATCACGGAAGAAGAATGGAGAGTGTTGCCTGAGAAAGGAAGTAGGTATGATTAGGTTGTACATCAACCACAATATTTTCCACCATGTTGCAAATGACACAAATGCTTATGAGATATGGCGAAGTTGGAGTCCATGTATGAGAGGAATACATCAATGAGCAAGGCCTCGGTGATCAAAGACTTGCAAAACTTGAGTACCGAGATGGCACAAGTGTGATTGAGCACTTGAATGTCTTCAATGCCATATAAATCAACTTTCAGCCATGAAGATCAACTTTGAGGATGAGGTGCAAGCATTGTTCTGCTTGAGTTCCATGCACGATAGTTGGAACAACGCTTGTTGTGTCCTTAGCAATTCAGCTCGGATGGGAAGCTGACTTTGGAAGCAGTGAAGAAACGATTATCTTTGAATGAAGAAGCGAGAAAGAAGGAAAGGGTGATGCCTCTTCTTGATGCGTATGTAAATTTGAAACCCATAGGAAGAATGAAAACCGTGGGCGCAACAATACAAGGTTTCGGCAAGGCAAAAGCAAATCGGGGAGATCAAAGTCAAAATAGAAAAGATATTACTTGCTTTCATTGTGGAAATCGAGACACATAAAAAGCGAGTGCGGGAAGTACAAAGAGAGCTTGCGGAGGAAACTCACAAAAAAACCGAGCAAAAGGTGAGAGTAGTTCAACCATATTTGCAAGCTGTCGGGTGGTAGGTGCGACATATGCCAGCAGGTGGCTTATCATTGTGGGAGCCAATAAGGCGTCGCGGTGCACAGAAGCGGGATTAGGCGAACATGCTGCCTTGGCCGAATCTTACCCAGCTTCGGGGCTCTCCGTGGAGATAACACCCCTACTGCTGCTCTGCGGGGTCTCCGCATGATCACTAAGTGAACAAGTAGCTACAAGAGACTCCTTGAGCTGTTTTGGTGAGGGGATGAAGAAGGGCACGGCTAGCTCTCTTCTTCCCTCTATGTGGTGTCTAAAACTCTAAGAGATCAACCCTTTGCATTGGTGCCTGAGGGGTTTATATAGGCCTACCCCGGTACAATGGTAATCCAGTGGTGGCGCGGGCCCTAACCCGTCGATGTCTACGCTTCATGGCTTCTCCTTGACCGTTGGAACCCGCCGATTGGTGGGTCCCGCCATGACTACCGGCTTCTGGTCGACAAGTGGCCCCCTTTGGGGAGCCTTGTCGAGGCTGGTCTTGTTGCCTCCTCGATGATGAGGGCTTCGTCGAGGTAAGCATGGCTCTGATCTTGCCGCCTTGGCGGCGATCACATGTATACCTCATCTTGTCTCCTTAATGGCGCCTCCTTGAGGAGGAGCAAGCCGGCTACTAGGGCAGCCATATCCCGAGCTTGGTGGAGGAGGCTGGCCGCCTCTGGTATCTCCTTGTTGGAGGGCCCGCCGCTGCAGGCCATCTGACGACTTGTCGGGGGCGTCATGGTCAACATGGCATGATGCAGCGCCACCACGGGTGATGGCCGCCCGTCTGGCGCACTATGGCCATCTGGCGCTCGGGATTCGGGGTGGCGAGGCTTCACTGTATACGCCCGTCTCATCACCGTTATGAGGTGCAAAGTTTGAGGTGCGGTCTCGGCCCTTTCTTTGAGGCGGCTTCTTGGGTCGGCCTTCTCGTGGCAGTTTCTTGGGTCGGCCTTCTCATGGCAGTTTCTTGGAGTCGGCCCTCTGGTGCCTTCCTCCTGTGGGTTTTGGACGGGCCACCTCCGGTGCTTGACTTTGAGACAGCCGGCCAAGGGAAGCGGCCCAGCGTCTTGGATGCTGAGGCTTGATCGACCCATAATTTTTCAGAATTGCAGGGGGCAGGCTAGGCTACCCATGGTCATTACTCCTTGATAGTCCCGAAGCTGGTTGGGCCGAGGCTGCGAAGGGCGAAGCTCGATCAACTTCCTACCTGAAGAGCCGGCAGCTAGGAGGCCGGCTTTGGCAATCTTGCCGTCTTGGGAGGCTCTGCGGCATGAAGGCGGGAGCCAGGAGGGCATCTTGAGCGAGCAGCAGCGCCGACCCTTTGCCACTCCACGCGCCACATGGCGGCCATCGGCGAGGAAGGCCTGCCCCACCTTGTGACAGGGCGTCGCCCGCAGGCGAACCCGCCACTCCTAAGCCTCGGCCCACGTGCAGATCTTCTGCGGCCCGAACAGACCGCACACCTTCCTGTGGCGGTTTCAGCACGCCTTTATGGCGCGATAATCGCGGGATGTGGGGGAGTGGGCGCGATTAATCCCGTCCCCCGCCTCGCCTCCTCGGCTCACTTGGCGAGCTTATAAGTAGGGGAGGAGGGGGCGGAGCCTTCGCACGCTCACCCTCGCTCCACCCTTTCTTCCTCTTCTTTCTCCTCTCCTCCGCCGCCGCAGCGCCTCACCGCCACGCTGCCTCGCTGTCAACCTTCTTTGCTGCGTAGTAGCTCCTTGCGCGGTGGCTCGCGTATCCTTACGTCGCTTCCTCGTCCCCATGGCGCTATCCAGCTCTTGGGATGGTTCCAACGTCCATGAGGACCACATCGGCAGCTCCGAGAAAGCGGCGGCTGCAGAGCACGGAGTTACGTCTTGAGCCGCCTCGCCCGGAGGCGGAGGTCTCTTGGCCTTGGGAGGAATCTGGCGGGTAATCTTCCTTCGCCTTGCTGCTGTGGCCTCGGCCTGCCGGCCGGGTTCTTCCGCTCCTTCCTCGAATTTTACCATCTCCGGCCGCATCACCTCACCTAACACGGTGATCTGCTTTGTCGACTGCTCGTCACTCTATCACGAAGGTTTTCTTGGCGTCCTCCCCACCCTCGAGCTCTGGGGGAGTTTTTCGATCAAGCTCGGCACCGTCACCGCGGGTGTGCCCGCCTGTGGCACCTTCGCCGCCATGTGGAGGTCGGCGACAACAACCCGTTCCTCCTATCCCGATGATCCGATCGGTGAAACTCTGGCAGCGATCCTACTTTTACGTGAAGAGCGTCGCCCCGCAAAAGCGACCGTAACCTGCCGACCTCGTGGCCGGCCCGCCGGCTGGGAGGCAGCCGCCGTGGTCCCTACCGAGCAGGCGCTGTCCCCATTTGGGCTGCTACCGTCGCCCGGCTCTGGTGATGGTCAATCGGAGGAGCCTTGTCGGGGCCGACACTGGTGGCCGCGCCGTGGGCGGCAGGAGCTCCGCTCAAGGTCGTCGCACATGATCTGCCGGATGGTGGCCGCTTGACCCAAGCGGTGAGCACCAAGGAGATGCCTCATGGCGAGGTATCTTACATGGTGAACTTCATCTCCAGCGCAAGCTCACCGAGGGTGGCGATCTGACGAGGCCGTATTCTCGAGCCAATCCCGCCTCGATAAGTTTCCCTCTCTTCTTCTCTTTTGCGGGTTCACAATGGCGACTCTTGACCAACCGGCTTGTTTTTGGCGAGCCCCTTCTTGACCAGCGGCGGGCAGAGGGCGGGCGCCGATTCATGGCCGACCAGCGTGGTGGGCAGCGGACAATCCGGACTTAGTGGCGGCATACGGGCAGCGCCGTCGTGGGAGGCGGCAAGGCAGGTGGCCCCGAGCTCGGGGCTGGCTTCGGGGACAGGCCGGATGACGATGACCGAAGTTATTCCGCGTCGTCAAGCGTCATCCGATCGCCAAAGCAGGGCCATTGCCGCACCGGCTGCCAGTAGCGTGAGCAGAACCGCCGAGTGCGCCGACTCTTTTTGGCAACCGGCGAAGAAGCCCAAGGGTTCCTGGCGGCGACCAAGCGGGGCGAATGACATGAAGCGTGCGCTTCCGCAAGGTGGTGAAGCAGCAGCAGGCGGTTTGGCGTGATGTCGATTTTCCACACTTTTCTTTCTTCTCTTTGGTTGAGGCTCTTGAGCCTTTTTCTTGATTGGTCGAATAGGGTGCCTCTTTCCCTCGAGCAGGTTTACGCGCCTCCCGTGGTCGGACGGCGGGAGGTCTTGAGCTCCTCACGTGGATCCCAGCGCCCGACCACCTAGAGGCAGCAGCGGAACACGTGGGAGGCAGGGAGGAGAGGAGGCGGAGGCGGAGGAGCGCCCGGGAGGCAAAGGAGAAGTTGAAGGAAATATGCCCTAGAGGCAATAATAAAGTTATTATTTATTTCCTCATATCATGATAAATGTTTATTATTCATGCTAGAATTGTATTAACGGAAACATGATACATGTGTGAATACATAGACAAACATAATGTCACTAGTATGCCTCTACTTGACTAGCTCATTGATCAAAGATGGTTATGTTTCCTAACCATAGACATGTGTTGTCATTTGATTAATGGGATCACATCATTAGGAGAATGATGTGATTGACTTGACCCATTCCGTTAACAGCACTTGATCGTTTAGTATGTTGCTATTGCTTTCTTCATGACTTATACAAAGTTCCTGCAACTATGAGATTATGCAACTCCGTTTACGGAGGAACACTTTGTGTGCTACCAAAGCGTCCTGGCGTGCTGGGTGATTATAAAGGTACTCTCAGGTGTCTCCAAAAGTATATGTTGAGTTGGCATAATTGAGATTAGGTTTTGTCACTCCGATTATCGGAGAGGTATCTCTGGGCCTTCTCGGTAATACTCATCACCTAAGCCTTGCAAGCATTGTAACTAATGAGTTAGTTATGAAATGATGTATTCTGAGCGAGTAAAGAGACTTGCGATGCGAGATTAAACTAGGTATTGGATACCGGCGATCGAATCTCGGGCAAGTAACATACCGATGACAAAGGAACAACGTATGTTGTTATGCGGTTTGACCGATAAAGATCTTCGTAGAAAATGTAGGAACCAATATGAACATCCAGGTTCCACTATTGGTTATTGACGAGAATAGTTCTAGGTCATGTCTACATAGTTCTCGAACCCGTAGAAGTCCTTGCAACAACGTTACGATGACAGTTTATGAGTTTTGATGTGCGAAGTTTGTTGGTCCGGATGTGATCACGGACATGGCGAGGAGTCTCGAAATGGTCGAGACATAAAGATTGATATATTGGAAGCCTATGTTTGGACTTGAATAGTTCGGGTGAAATCGGGATTTCTTAGGAACAGAGAATTCGGAACCCTCCGGGGTTAATGGGCCTTAGTGGGCCATGAGGGAGAAGAGGAGGGCGGCGGGGGGGCAGGCGCCCCTCCCCTAGTCCGAATAGGACAAGGAAGAGGCGGCGCCCCCTCTCCTCTTCCCCCAAGTCCTAATCCAACTAGGAAGGGGAGTCCTACTCGGTGGGAGTAGGACTCCTCAGCCGCCTCCTCCTAGGGTCGGCCGCACCCCCTTGCTCCTTTATATCTGAGGCGGGGGCACCCTAGAACACACAAGTTGATCTCGGATCGTTCCTTAGCCGTGTCGGTGCCCCCTCCACCATATTCCACCTCGGTCATATCGTCGCGGAGTTTAGGCGAAGCCTGCGCGATGAGCATCATCATCGTCCTGCGCCGTCGTCTTGTGGAACTCATCCCGACACCTGCTGGATCGGGCCGGGGATCGTCATCGAGCTGAGCGTGTGCGAACACGGAGGTGCCGTCGTTCGGTACTTGGATCGGTCGGATCGTGAAGGCGTCGACTACATCAACAGCGTTGTCATAGCGCTTCCGCTTTCGGTCTCACAGTGCGTGGACACACTCCCCTCTCGTTGCTATGCATCACCATGATCTTGCGTGTGCGTAGGAATTTTTGAAATTACTCGTTCCCCAGCGGTGGCATCGAGCCTGGTTTTATGCGTTGATGTTATATGCGAGTAGAACACAAGTGAGTTGTGGGCGATACAAGTCATCTTGCTTACCAGCATGTCATACTTTGGTTGGCGGTATTGTGAGATGAAGCGGCCGGACCGACATTACAGCGTGCGCTTCGCGAGACTGGTTTCACCGCTGCGAGCACTCGTTGCTTAAAGGTGTGGCGGGTGTCTGTCTCTCTCACTTTAGTTGAACCGAGTGTGGCTCGCCCGGTCCTTGCGAAGGTTAAAACAGCACCAACTTGACAAACTATCGTTGTGGTTTTGATGCGTAGGTAAAGCGGTTCTTGCTCAGCCCGTAGCAGCCACGTAAAACTTGCAACAACAAAGTAGAGGGCGTCTAACTTGTTTTGCAGGGCATGTTGTGATATGATATGGTTAAGGCGTGATGCTATATTTTATTGTATGAGATGATCATGTTTTGTAACGAGTTATCGACAGCTGGCGAGAACCATATGGTTGTCGCTTTATTGTATGAAATGCAAGCGCCATGTAATTGCTTTACTTTATCACTAAGCGGTAGCGATAGTCGTAAAGCAATAGTTGGCGAGGCGACAACGATGCTACGATGGAGATCAAGGTGTCGGCGCGGTGGCGATGGTGATCATGATGGTGCTTGGAGATGGAATCACAAGCACAAGATGATGATGGCCATATCATATCACTTATATTGATTGCATGTGATGTTTATCCTTTATGCATCTTATCTTGCTTTGATTGCGGTAGCATTTTAAGATGATCTCTCACTAAAATTATCAAAAGTGTTCTCCACAGTATGCACCATTGCCAAAGTTTGCCCGGACACCGCGTGATGATCGGGTGTGATAAGCTCTCGTCCATCTACAGCGGGTGCAAGCCAGTTTTGCACCGCGAGAATACTCGAGGTTAAACTTGCGAGCCTAGCATATGCAGATATGGCCTCGGAACACGGAGACCGAAAGGTCGGCGTGAATCATATAGTAGATATGATCAACATAGTGATGTTCACCATTGAAAACTACTCCATCTCACGTGATGATCGGTTATGGTTTAGTTGATTTGGATCACGTGTTCACTTAGATGACTAGAGATGTCTGTCTAAGTGGGAGTTCTTAAATAATATGATTAATTGAACTTAAATTTATCATGAACTTAGCACTGATAGTATTTTGCTTATCTATGTTTGTTGTAGATAGATGGCTCGTCTTTGTTGTTCCGTTGAATTTTAATCGTTCCTTGAGAAAGCAAAGTTGAAAGATGATGGTAGCAATTACGGACTGGGTCCGTAACTTGGATTATCCTCATTGCTGCACGGAAGAATTACGTCTGGAAGCACCGCTGGGTGCGAACCTCTGCGAGAACAACGCGAGAAGTTGTGAGCGTCTGGCGAGCAAAGCTGATGACTACTCTATAGTTCGATGTGCATGCTACGGCTTGCTACGGCTTAGAACGGGTCTTCAACGTCGTTGGAGCATATGAGATGTTCGGGAGTTGAAGTTAATATTTCAAGCAAATGCCGGATTGAGAGATATGAAGTCTCCAATAAGTTCTATAGCTGCAAGATGGAGGAGAATAGTTACATCGGTGAGCATATACTCAAAATGTGCAGGTATAATAATCACTTGATTCAAGCTGGGAGTTAATCTTCGGATGATAGTGTCATTGACAGAATTCTCCAATCACTGCCACCAAGCTACAAGAGCTTCGTGATGAACTATAATATGCAAGGGATGAACAAGACACTTCCGAGCTCTTGGCAATGCTAAAAGCTGCGGAGGTAGAAATCAGAAGGAGCATCAAGTGTTGATGGTCAACAAGACCACTAGTTTCAAGAAAAGGGCAAAGGGAAGAAGAAGGGAACTTTAAGAAGAACAGCAAGCAAGTTGCTGCTCAAGAGAAAAACCCAAATCGGACCTAAGCACAAGCAGAGTGCTTCTCTGCAAGCAAGCTGGTCCTTTGAGCGGAACTGCCCCAAGTATTTGGCGGATAAGAAGGATGGCAAGGTGAACAAAGGTATATGTGATATACATGTTATTGATGTGTACCTTACTAGAGCTCATGATAGCACACAGGTATTTGATCTGGTTACATTGCTAATATTTGCAACTCGAAGCAGGGACTACTGGAATAAGCGAGCTGGCCAGGGCGAGGTGGCGATGCTGGCGTGGGAAAGCGGTTCCAAAGTCGATGTGATCGCGATCGTGCGCTACCTCTACATCTACCTTGGGATTAGTTTTAGACCTAAATAATTGTTATTTGGTGCAGCGTTGAGCATGAACATTATATCTGGATCTTGTTTGATGCGAGGCGGTTATTCATTAAATCGAGAGAATAATGGTTGTTCTATTTATATGAGTAATATCTTTTATGGTCATGCACCCTTGAAGAGTGGTCTATTCTTATTAAATCTCGACGGTAGTGATACACATATTCATAATGTCGAAGCCAAAAGATCAGAGTTGATAATGATAGTGCAACTTATTTGTGTACTTGCCGTTTAGAGTCATATCGATGTAAAGCGCATGAAGAAACTCCATCTGGATGGACTTTTGGAACCACTTGATTATGAATCACTTGGTACTTGCGAACCGTGCCTCATGGGCAAGATGACTAAAACACCGTTCTCGGTTCTATGGAGAGAGCAACAGATTTGTTGGAAATCATACATACTGAGATGTATGTGGTTCGATGAATGTTGAAGCTCGTGGCGGATATCGTTATTTTCTCACCTTCACAGATGATTTAAGCGGATCTGGGTATATCTACTTAATGAAGCATAAATCTGAAACATTTGAAAAGTTCAAAGAATTTCAGAGTGAAGTTGAAAATCATCGTAACAAGAAAATAAAGTTTCTCGATCTGATCGTGGAGGAGAATATTTGAGTTCTGAGTTTGGTCTACATTTGAAACAATGCGGAATAGTTTGCAACTCCGCCACAGAACACACCAGCGTAATGGTGTGTCGAGCGTCGTGTCGTACTTTACTAGATATGGTGCGATCTATGATGTCTCTTACCGATTTACCGCTATCGTTTTGGGGTTATGCTTTAGAGGCGGCGCATTCACGTTAAATAGGGCACCATCAAAATCCGTTGAGGCGACACCTTATGAACTATGGTTTGGCAAGAAACCAAAGTTGTCGTTTCTGAAAGTTTGGGGTTGCGATGCTTATGTGAAAAAGCTTCAACCTGATAAGGTTGAACCCAAATCGGAAAAATGTGTCTTCATAGGATACCCAAAGGAGACAATTGGGTACACCTTCTATCACAGATCCGAAGGCAAGACATTCGTTGCCAAGAATGGATCCTTTCTAGAGGAGTTTCTCTCGAAAGAAGTGAGTGGGAGGAAAGTAGAACTTGATGAGGTAACAGTACCAGCTCCCTTATTGGAAAGTAGTTCATCACAGAAATCGGTTCTGTGACACCTACACCGATTAGTGAGGAAGTTAATGATGATGATCATGAAACTTCAGATCAAGTTATTCTTGAACCGTAGATCAACGAGTAAAATCCGCACGAGTGATGCGGTAATCCTATTACGGAAGTCATGCTACTAGATCATGGTGAACCTACGAACTATGAAGAAGCGATGGTGAGCCAGATTCCATAAAATGGCTTGAAGCCATGAAATCTGAGATGGGATCCATGTATGAGAACAAAGTGTGGACTTTGGTTGACTTGCCGATGGTCGGCAAGCAATAGAGAATAAATGGATTTTCAAGAAGAAGGCGTGCGGTGGCGGTAATATTTACTGTTTACAAAGCTCGACTTGTTGCAAAAGGTTTTCGACAAGTTCAAGGAGTTGACTACGATGAGACCTTCTCACCCGTGGCGATGCTTAAGTCTGTCCGAATCATGTTAGCAATTGCCGCATTTATGATTATGAAATATGGCAGATGGATGTCAAAACTGCATTTCTGAATGGATTTACGGAAGAAGAGTTGTATATGATGCAACGGAAGGTTTTGTCGATCCTAAGGGAGCTAACAAAGTGTGCAAGCTCCAACGATCAATCTATGGTGCAGTGCAAGCCTCTCGGAGTTGGAATAAGCGCTTTGATAGTGTGATCAAAGCATATGGTTTTATCTGAGACTTTTGGAGAAGCTTTGTATTTACAAGAAAGTGAGTGGGAGCTCTGTAGCATTTCTAATATTATATGTGGGCGACATATTGTTGATTGGAAATGATATAGAATTCTGGATAGCATAAAGGATACTTGAATAAAAGTTTTTCAATGAAGGACCTCGGTGAAGCTGCTTACATATTGGGCATCAAGATCTATAGAGATAGATCAAGGCGGCTTGATTGGACTTTCACAATGCACATACCTTGATAAAGTCTTGAAAAAGTTCAATATGGATCGAGGCAAAGAAAGGGTTTTGCCTGTATTACAAGGTGTAAGATTGAGTCGGACTCAATGCCCGACCACTGCGAGAAGATAGAGAGAAAATGAAAGGAGTTCCTATGCTTCAACCATAGGCTCTATCATGTATGCAATCTTGTGTACCGGACTTGATGTGTGCCTTGCTATTAGCTTAGCGAGGGAGGTACCAAAGTAATCGGTGTGGATCCTTTGGACAGCGGTCAAGAATATCTGAAATACGAAAAGGACTAAGGATATGTTTCTCGTTTATGGAGGTGACAAAGAGCTTGTCGTAAAGGTTACGTCGATGCAAGCTTTGACAGCGATCAGAGACGATTCTAAATCGCAAACCGGATCGTATTTTTATTAAGCGGTGGAGCTGTAAGTTGGTGCAGTTCTAAACAAAGCGTCGTGGCGGGATCTACATGTGAAGCGGAGTACATAGCTGCGGAGCAGCAAATGAAGAATGCGGATGAAGGAGTTCATTTCCGATCTAGGTGTTATACCTAGTGCATCGGGACCAATGAAGATCTTCGTGACAATCTTGGTGCAATTGCCTTGGCAAAGGAATCCAGATTTCACAAGAGGACCAAGCACATCAAGAGGCGCTTCAATTCCATTGGGACCAAGTCCAAGTGGGAGACATAGAGATTTGCAAGATACATACGGATCTGAATGTTGCAGACCCGTTGACTAAGCCTCTCTCACGAGCAAAACATGATCAGCACCAAGACTCCATGGGTGTTAGAATCATTCTTGTGTAATCTAGATTATTGACTCTAGTGCAAGTGGGAGGCTGAAGGAAATATGCCCTAGAGGCAATAATAAAGTTATTATTTATTTCCTCATATCATGATAAATGTTTATTATTCATGCTAGAATTGTATTAACGGAAACATGATACATGTGTGAATACATAGACAAACATAATGTCACTAGTATGCCTCTACTTGACTAGCTCATTGATCAAAGATGGTTATGTTTCCTAACCATAGACATGTGTTGTCATTTGATTAATGGGATCACATCATTAGGAGAATGATGTGATTGACTTGACCCATTCCGTTAGCAGCACTTGATCGTTTAGTATGTTGCTATTGCTTTCTTCATGACTTATACAAAGTTCCTGCAACTATGAGATTATGCAACTCCGTTTACGGAGGAACACTTTGTGTGCTACCAAGCGTCTAGCGTAGCTGGGTGATTATAAAGGTACTCTCAGGTGTCTCCAAAAGTATATGTTGAGTTGGCATAATTGAGATTAGGTTTTGTCACTCCGATTATGGGAGAGGTATCTCTGGGCCTTCTCGGTAATACTCATCACCTAAGCCTTGCAAGCATTGTAACTAATGAGTTAGTTATGAAATGATGTATTACGGAGCGAGTAAAGAGACTTGCGATGCGAGATTAAACTAGGTATTGGATACAAGCGATCGAATCTCGGGCAAGTAACATACCGATGACAAAGGAACAACGTATGTTGTTATGCGTTTGACCGATAAAGATCTTCGTAGAAAATGTAGGAACCAATATGAACATCCAGGTTCCACTATTGGTTATTGACGAGAATAGTTCTAGGTCATGTCTACATAGTTCTCGAACCGTAAGTCCCTTGCAACAACGTTACGATGGCGGTTTATGAGTTTTGATGTGCGAAGTTTGTTGAGTCCGGATGTGATCACGGACATGGCGAGAGTCTCAAAATGGTCGAGACATAAAGATTGATATATTGGAAGCCTATGTTTGGACTTGAATAGTTCGGGTGAAATCGGGATTTCTGGAACAGAAGATTACGGAACCCTCCCGGGGTTAATGGGCCTTAGTGGGCCATGAGGGAGAAGAGGAGGGCGGCCGGGGCAGGGCGCCCCCTCCCCTAGTCCGAATAGGACAAGGAAGAGGCGGCGCCCCTCCTCTTTCCTCCCCAAGTCCTAATCCAACTAGGAAGGGGAGTCCTACTCGGTGGGAGTAGGACTCCTCGGCGCGCCTCCTCCTAGGGCGGCCGCACCCCCTTGCTCCTTTATATCTGAGGCAGGGGCACCCTAGAACACACAAGTTGATCTCGGATCGTTCCTTAGCCGTGTCGGTGCCCCCTCCACCATATTCCACCTCGGTCATATCGTCGCGGAGTTTAGGCGAAGCCTGCGCGATGAGCATCATCATCATCCTGCGCCGTCGTCTTGTGGAACTCATCCCGTCACCCTGCTTTGGATCGGAGCCGGGGATCGTCATCGAGCTGAGCGATGTGCGAGAACACGGAGGTGCCATCGTTCGGTACTTGGATCGGTCGGATCGTGAAGGCGTCGACTACATCAACAGCGTTGTCATCGCGCTTCGCTTTCGGTCTCACAGTGCGTGGACACACTCTCCCCTCTCGTTGCTATGCATCACCATGATCTTGCGTGTTCGTAGGAATTTTTTGAAATTACTCGTTCCCCAACAATCGGCGGCCGCGCGGTAGCCGTAGCGGCTCAAAGGCTCGGCGGAAGCGCTTGCTGCGGAGAGGAGGCGGAGGCCTGCGTAACCAACCTCCGCGGCTCGTCGTCCCCCTCCGCTCCGTGGCCCCAACATCCCGTGCTTGATCGGAGGAAGCCGGCCGTGACCCGGCGGCGATGGAGAGGAGGAGGCGGCGTGATCATCTTGTAAGGAGAGGCCGTGCCGTCGGTGCCAGCTGGAGCAGTCGAGGTGGTCGACTGTCGTGCCACCCGAGCAGCCCGAACGGGCGAGCGGCCCGTGGGGCGGATCTTGTGGTTCGATCGCCCCTCGGCGGCGGCGAAGGAGGCAACCTCGGCGCGAGCCGCGAAGAGCCGTGGGCGCCCAGCTCGGCGGCTCGGGATCTGGGCGGCCAGCGCCCGATGCGTCCGAGTGGACACCAGCGGAGGGGCGACCGAGCTGAGCGATGGCGGCAGGAGGTCGAGCCCGGCTTGAGCCCGAGCGCCTCGTTGAAGCGGTACGCAAGAGTTCCTCAAGGGCGGGTGGTCATTCGGGTGAGTCCTCCGGCTTTGGTCGATTGCTTTCTTGATTTCTTCCGTGAGGCGGCGTCGGCTCACCACTAGATGTAATCCCGAGTTCGAGTGGCTTTCTTTGGCGGCGGCTTGGAACTATAATAACTTCGATTCTGTCTTGTTCTTATTCGCACCTCAGTCCTATTTCGGGGAATATCATAATCTCCGCGCGGCTGCCTTCAACTCCCGGGCCAGGAGCTGAGCGGAAGACGGCTGGCGTGATGGCGGAGTGAGTGCTTTGTTTCTTTATCTCACGTGAGGGCGTCAGCCTGCTGAGTGTAGTCCCGAGATTGGACCAGGCTGCTGGTGATCGGGTGAATCTTCTAACGACTTCTTCCTTACTGTTTTTTCTTTTCTCCATGTTTGCGAGGGCAGCGCCGACTTGAGGAGCAGCTAGGCGGGATCGAGACCGCCCGCCGTGCCAAGAAAGCTGAGTGCAGCGCCTTGGCCCGAGGCGTGACCGCCTAGCCAAGCTGGCTGACGGAGGAGAGCCATAAGCGGCCTGAAGAAGCCTTGAGGACAGAGGCCGCCCTCAAAGCCGAATCTGAGACCGAGGTGGCAGGCTAGGCGAGGTGAAGCAAGCGCTGGCAGGGGCTATGGGCAGCGTTGAGATTTGATCGTGGTGAGCCGCCTTCCTCTTAGTCCCTTTGTTTGCCTTGTCCTCTGGTTTATCTTGACTTTGTGATGCTTCTTTCTTCTTTATGCAGATTACTTTCCGGTTATTCCGTCGCTGCCACCCAAGCCGCCGAGGCCCGCTGAAGCCTTGCGGCAGGCGAAGTCGAGATCGCGCGGATGCTAACCCGGACACTTGAGCAGCTTCTAGCGATCGAGCCCGTCTGCAGCCCGGCTCACCACATGCTCCGCCGTCTTGACGTCTTAGGGGCACAAGTGTTAGCCGCCCTCGGCTGGCTGGCGATTCCCCCCCGGTCGGACTGCCGGTGGCTGGAGAATTCTGGTCGGCGCTTGAGGCTGGAAGGCCTCTGCAGCTCGGTCGGCGCCGGTGAAGCTGGAGTTAATCGGGCCTGGTATCTGGTGAGCTTGACCAGTGAGCACTGGCGGCGGGGAGGCCGATGAAGAGCTGAGTGGCGGTGCGGCCGGCTATTATCCGGCCGCGCCTCGGCGATCACCGACTACACCGACACAGCGTCTTTGCTCTGAGGTGAATGATGGTGGCGTCGCTCGGCGGAGGAGTGGTTGGGCTGAACCCAGCGAAGCGAAGATTACTGCGAAGGAGATCGCTTCGGCGATGAGGCGAAGATGAAGAAGGAGAGGATGGCGAGGCGTCGTGCGCAGACGGTGAAAGCGACCAGCCAGCTTCGGCTGATCGTGCCTCCGACAGCGAAGCGCGCCTGGCCTGCATTGTCTGCGAAGGTGATGATCAAGCGAGACCATGATCGGCCCTCCTCCGGCCGGCACTACCGTTTCCACCGACACTGCCCGACTTCGCCCGTCGTTCCTTGGCCTGATCTGCTGTCTTTGCTTTCTGCTTGTTACCCTTTGAACAACTATTTATTAAATTGGCAGTTCCACCTTTGAGGGTGTATTCAAACTATGTTGAATCTTTGGCCTTTGAAGGCCTTTTGTGTAAATATAATCATGCATGTGTTTGGCTTCCATTCATATTTGCTTTTTATCCTTAGGCTGTTTCCTTTGCCGCCTTCCTTAGTCGCCGCCTTCGGCCGGACAGCTACTCTGCGATGCGTGGTGAGGGAGGAACAACCATTTTGGGAAGACAAGTACTAAAACTTTCTTAGATTGTAGCAAGGTAAATTGGAAGCCCGGCCAGCCGGCTGCTTTGGCAACTTGACGGCGGTAGAGCGGAAGCTTGGCTTTTTATATAAGTTCGTTAGTCCTTAGCCGTTTTTCATGTGGGCATCCTTTCACGCCTTTGACTCTTGCCGGCGGACAGCCGATTCTTGAGCTGCGGCTTTCCGACAAGAGAGGGCTTGGGTCTTGACACACTACTTGTCACGCTGCAGGTGGAACTTGAATATAACTCAAAGCGGCAAGTCCAAGACCAAGCTGAGTCGAACCGGTGCGGACGAGAAAAATGAAAGTAGTAACATAATCATAGACATGATACTCGTCATTCATAGATAAAGGAGGGTAGTCCCGAGTGCTCCTCGAGAACCCATTGTCTCATACTTAACACAAAAGGTAGCGTGGTACATCTTGCATTTTAACTATAAAATCTTGAAGGAGATTGGCGTTCCATGGTCGTTCAACTCCTTGCGGAATCATCTCTCTTGCGTGCCTTGACTTACTGGCGTCGTCGGTGGTAGGAGTCGTTGCCTAATGCTGCTTGATGGCGAAAGGGCCTTCCCAAGGGGCCGAGCTTGTGCTGGCCGGCTGTCATTTGGATCGGCGAGACACAAGAGTCACCCTCTTGGAAGGATCTTGGCTTGACCTTCCGCTGTGGTGGCGGCGCAAACCCTCTTGGTAGATGGCGGACGGTGAGGGCTAACAGCGGCTTTCTTCCGACAGGTCGATGCCGTCTTCTCATGCTTCCTTGGCCTCCGCTTCCATGTACATGGTGACCGAGGCAAGTCGAACTTCGATGTCGGTTGGGATGGCGACCTCGGCACCATATACAAGGAAGAAAGGGTGAAGCCGGTTGACTTGTTGAGGGGTAGTCTGCTGAGACTCGAGAGGATGGCGGCAGCTCGTCGAACCAACAGCGGCGAGCAGCTCGATGCTTACGACCGGTCGGGGCTTGATGCGGGAGAGGATGAGGCCGTTTGCTCGCTCAACAGCGTTTACTGCGGGTGGGCAGCGGGCGCTAAGTCGATCGGATGCCACATGTAGCCAGCGAAGCGTGCCAATGCTCCCTTAGCAAAATTCGTGCCATTATCGATGATGATCTTTGTGTGGTATGCGTGCGGGTTGTAATATCTGCGATGAGCGTCCGGCGATCAATAATTCAGCTTCTTGATAAACCGCTTCAATCCACTTGGTAAATTTGTCCCGACAGCGAGCAGGTGTGTCATGCCGCCTTGTATCTTGAATGGGCCCACCATATCCAATCCCAGACGGCAAAAGGCGGTGGGGAATGGTCTTAAGTCTGAAGCCGGCAAGTGTTGCTTGGAGCTGAAGACTTGGCACCCTTTGCGGTATGTTGACTAACTCCTTGGCGTCATCCAAGCGGATCGGCGGAAGAAACCATGGCGAAAGCTTTGGCGGCGAAGTGATCTTGAGGCGTGTGGTGGCGCATTGCATATGATGAATGTCTTTGAGGATTGTTATGCCCTTCTGCGGCAGCGCGATCTTTGGAAGACTCGGTGAACTGCGCCCTAACGAGCTCTCTATTAACAATTGTGTATGCTCCGGCTCGGTGTTGGACTTGTGTTGCCGCGATCTCGTCGGTGGCAGCTCTCTGTTTATCGAGGAAGTTGAGGATGGGTTGGGCCCATAATGGGGCTGTGACTTCTTCTATTGCCAACATAGCTCTGCGACGAGGTGGGGCGGGCTGGGTGGTGAAGAAGTGGAGTCGGCCACCGCTGTTGTGTCGATCGGTCCACTGGCCCATCTGCCGTAGTCCCGGGCGGGTTCTAAAGTCCCGGGCAGGTGCGACTCTTGCATCCTGAAACGCCCATTGAAGTCCCGGGGCGCCTATCGAAGTCCCGGACACGCTGCTTGGTTCCCCAAGCGGATCCGGTTGCATCGAGGTTAAGCGTCGAAGATGGAATCGGATTACAGAGCGGCTTGATAGGCGGCGAGGCGTTGGAGAGGCGCCGGTTGGTATAGCTTGTCGGTGGAGCCTATCCGTGCGGGGCATCTTCACGCTTTCGTTGTCGGCCCGTGTACGTGGAGAACTTCGCATCCTTCAAAATACCCGCTGATTTGCTGAGCGAAGCGGTAGCTTGCCATGTTTGCGTCCTTGGCGTCGATCACGGATGATTGTTGAACCACCAAATCCGAGTCGCCATAGCCACGGGATCCGGCGGATGCGAGGTCTTTAACTGGCGAGACCCGTGTATGGCGCCTACGTGCTCGGCCACATTGTTGGAGGTGGAAAAATGGATTTGCAATGTGTATCTCGAGCTTGTGCGCCTTTGGGAGAGGTGAGGGCGATGCGGCTCCCAAGCTGGTGTGCATCTTGGACCCATCGAAGTGCATCCGCCAATGAGTGGAGTCGGGAGCCGGCGGCAGTCTTGGGTCTCGGCCAGGTCGGCGAAGTCAGCCAATGCTTGGGACTTGATGGCGGTCTGAGGCTGGTAGAAGATCGTGTAAAGGGCCAGCTCAATGGCCCATTTGCCCTCGACCGGATGCATCGGCTGCCTATGATCTCGGCCGGGGCGGTGCACCGCGACCGTGATGGGGTGCTCTTGAAAGTAGGGCTTGAGCTTCTTGGCGTGAAGTACACACCATAGCACATCTTACGTGTAGTGCGGATAGTTTTGCTTCAAGGTGGACAATACTTCACTTAAATAATACA
>JAHIAM010005884.1:0-29835 GCA_021605205.1 Aegilops longissima
CTGGTGCGGGCATGTGCATGGACCCAGCTAGCGTGCGTAGACCAGGAGGTTACTTGATCGCTATTTAGGCGTGATCGCTGCGGGCTGGCCGCGAGCTGCATGCGTACGTGCGCGAGGTGGCCGCGAGCTGAGCGGGCCGATCGGGGTGCCAGGAGGGGTGGGTGCGTGTGGGTCGTGCCCAACGCAGGCCCGTCAATATAAGCCCCTGGTCGATCATTGTAACGGTGTGGTCTAGAGTAGCTGAGTTCGTGCTCAGGAAAATAAACAAAGGGTCGTTCGTGCGGCCGGCGGCGTACATGCGCCGGGCAAAATCCTGCTGTGTCTTTGTGTCCTTCCTCCTCTAGTCTTCTTCTTCCTCGAGCGAACCAGAGAGAGTGCAGGGCGAGCAGGGGGAGGAGGCCGGCGGCAACAACAATTGGTATCAGAGCATCGGGTTCGGAGGAGCTCGCCGGCGATGGCGCTCGTCCCGTGCGGCGGCGGAGCACGGTGATGCCGGGCGTGCAGAGAGCGCGCGGCGCTGGCGGACCTGCGCGGTGGGGCAGAGGCTGCGGTGGCCTTGGGCGCGGCTCGGCGGAGGGAAGGACAAGCTCCGGGACACGCCGGATCGGCGCGTTAGTCGCGTCGGGCGCGATCATGGCGCTGGCTGGTGGCATGCGGAGCATGGCAGAACAAGCCGCGGCGACGGGCTCACGCGTCCGGCGCCTGTATGGTAGCGTCGGGCGAAGCGAACGCGTCGGCACCGTAGGTGCGGACCACGTCGGGCGCTGGACCTGGTGCGCAGATCGCGTACGTCTTGCGGCGGAGCGCGGGCCGGGAGCGCGGGGACGTGGGGAAGGCACTCGAATGGCACGGCGGCGTGGTGGCGGCTACAACGATGTCGACGGCGCGGCGGAGGCCGCAGCGGTGCGGTGCGGCGGTCATGACGACGAGACGACGATGACGAGCCAAGGCCCCTGTCGGCAGGCCGTGCAGCGACGTAGTGGCTTAGGGGGAGTGTGTTGGCAATAAGCCACGGCGACCGCGTCGGGAGCGCGTGTGTGTGCGCAGGGGACGCGTCGAGCCTGTGTGTGCGTGCGTGAGTCAAGCTGGTGCGGGCATGTGTGCATGGACCTAGCTAGCGTGCGTAGACCAGGAGGTTACTTGATCGCTATTTAGGCGTGATCGCTGCGGGCTGGCCGCGAGCTGCATGCGTACGTGCGCGGGGTGGCCGCGAGCTGAGCGGGCCGATCGGGGCGCCAGGAGGGGTGGGTGCGTGTGGGTCGTGCCCAACGCAGGCCCGTCAATATAAGCCCCTGGTCGATCATTGTAACGGTGTGGTCTAGAGTAGCTGAGTTCGTGCTCAGGAAAATAAACAAAGGGCCGTTCGTGCGGCCGGCGGCGTACATGCGCCGGGCAAAATCCTGCTGTGTCTTTGTGTCCTTCCTCCTTTAGTCTTCTTCCTCGAGCGAACCAGAGAGAGTGCAGGGCGAGCAGGGGGAGGAGGCCGGCGGCAACAACATCCGTCTCACCGTCTGCGTTGCTACCGTTGTGACTGCGGGGGGATGTTGAGTAACGTGATTGTATTAGAAAACATAGGTTAGATTGGGAAATATTCTGACTTGCCTTGTACTTCAAGTAAATTATGTACTCCTATATATATGCCCACGAGGCTCAATCAATACAACAAACTATTTCACCAAACCTCTCTCTCCCGTCTAACACATGCCCATGGTGGAGTTCGACGGGTCCAACAACCATGTCATCTCAGGTGGTCTAGCAGAATCCATTGTCAGCTACAACTGATCTGTGCGCGCATTGCTGTGCGAGGAGGTGGTGTGGGTGGCGAATGTGGCTGAGGACGACGGCGGGCTACAAGGCAACACGTATTTTCGCTTGTTTGAAACAAGGGCCGACCAGTGTATCTCTTTTCTTGATAGCAGGCTGATATGTCAATCTGGATGTAGACAAGCACAGTGGATTCTTCCCTATGATGAACAGTGCGATCAGCTAGGCGTCTAGGCCCAGTTTCCTTCCAAATATTTGCAGTCTCCCGCGCTTAACGAAATCCTAGACATGCTAATACAACTAGTGGTACAGGTCCTGGTCCAGATCTCAAGCTGCTGTTCTCTCTACGGACAGGGGTGATAACCGGGTGCCTAGACACCCGTGTGTTGAAAATCCATCCTCTCGGCCTTCATCAAGTACTCATGCACGGGCAATCATCTGGACTGCTGATACTCAACACCAGATTGTTCAGGTAAGGTTTTTTTTTTGCGAAAGAATTCTTTCATTACTCAAGTATCAGATATTACAATTCGTCCAACAAGTGCCAAAACATCTTCCGGACCAGAGCCTAGCCAAACCAAAGTTCGGCGTTGCAACTTACCAAAATTTGCCAAGGCATGACTAACCCTGTTACAGCTCCGGCGAATATGAGTAATGTAAGAATTCCTTTCTCCCAAACTACTAATGATCTCTCTGATGATGAAAGCATATTTAGATTTGTTGCTATTCCCTCCCTTAATCATATTGACAGCCTCTAAACAATCAGACTCCACATCTATTGGCAAGATGCTCCACTGAAGGGCCAAAGAAATTCCCTCCCTTATTGCAAGTAACTCTGCCTCCAGCACATCATCACATGCAAAGAGAAATCTGCTAGCACTGAAAACAATTTCTCCTTTGTGATCCCTTAGGATCATTCCGGCTCCTGCAGTAGAGCCCAGGACCGAGGCATCTGTGTTGAGTTTGACTCTGCCCACTGCTGGAGCGGACCAAGAACCACCCACTTCATCAACTCTGTATATGTCCTGATCATGAATCTGAAGGCATGCAGCTACCATTTTTCCTTTCACTAAAGCATCACTTGGGCATATGTGAATGGAGTTTAAAGATGACAGATAGCTGGACAGGAAGCGCACCGAAACATCCACGGGCGGTGGTTGTTTTGCATGCACAATTTCGTTACGCACATACCAGATTCGCCAGAATAGCATCATGATTCTAGCTCTCACCTCTTCATTCAGTTTCGACAGGAGGTGAAGGAACCAATCACGACCAACATGTACAATGCTTGGACGGTCCGGCAATGTCCATTCCTTCGCCATGGCCTTCCATAGGATCGCAGCATGATTACAAGTGCAAAAAACATGGAACGAGTCCTCCTCCGTACCACACACGGGGCAAGTACCTGAGACTTCCAAGTTCCTTTTCACTTTATTTGTCCAATTTGCTAGTGAATCTGTAGCTAATCTCCAAGCAAAAGACTGAACCTTTGGTGGTACAGAACTTTGCCATATAAATTTCCATGCTTCTCTTGTTCCATCCGGCCGGGAACTTGTAGAGACCTCACTAGGATTTGAGCACTCATCACTAGCCAGTTTGTACGCACTACGTACAGTAAAAACTCCACTTTTTTCAGGCGCCCAAGCAACAAAGTCTTCCTCTAGACGAGCAGATGGTTTTATTTTCTGAATTTCAACAATGTCGACCGGGAGAAAGAACTGATTTATTTTGTCAAAGTCCCAATTACCATGGATATTCAGAAGCTCCGAGACCCACCTCAGGCGGCACCTACCACGCTGTGAAATCAAGCCACCAGTTGGCTCACGTGCTATCCATCGATCTCTCCATATACGTACATTCTGACCATTTCCGATTCTCCAGACCACACCTTTTTTCAGAAGTTGGAGACCATAAGCAATGGCCTGCCATGTAGATGATGGGTTACTAGTGAACACCGTATCCAGTAGGCGCCCATTTGGGAAATACTTCGCTTTAAAGAGCCTTGAGCATAAACTGTTAGGGAACTCTAGTATTCGCCACGCCTGACGAGCAAGGAGCGCTTGGTTAAATAGACGGAAGTCTTTAAACCCAAGGCCGCCTTGTTTCCTTGGCCTAGTCATTTTCTCCCATGCATACCAGTGTGTTTTCCTCTTTCCTTTCTCTGCACCCCAAAAATAGTTTCTAACCATGCGGTTTAGATCATCACATACCTCCAGCGAGAGCTTGAACACACTCATAATATAAGTAGGGATAGATTGAGCAACAGCCCGGATTAACACTTCCTTTCCCGCTTGAGTAGGGTGCCTATCGAAAGCAAACAATCGATTTGAAAGTTTTACTTGCAGGTTCTGAAATTTTCCTTTTGACATACGGCCATCCGGAGTGGGCAGTCCCAAATATTTCTCTTCAAACCCAGTCGCGGTTACTTGCAAAATATATTTTACTCCGTCTCTGGTTACATCCGGACATGATCCGCCCACCATCATGGAGCATTTGGCAGGGTTTAACAACTGCCCCGTGGCATTTGCATAAACATCCAGAGTGCTTTTAATATATTGTGCTTCTTGGTCACACGACTTGAAAAACAAGAGTGTGTCATCCGCGAATAATAAGTGTGAGACTCCCGGTGCACTTCTAGTAATTCTCAGCGGAGATATATTACCGGTATCAATCCCTTTAGTGATAAGAGCAGAGAGACCGTCAGCAACAAACAAGAATAAATAAGGGGACAGCGGATCACCTTGCCGAAGACCACGCGACGGTGCAAACGAATCCAAGATGGCTCCATTGAATTTTACTGAATATCTCACCGAGGTCACACATGACATAATCCAATCGACCCACCGGTGAGCAAAGCCAAGCTTTTGCATCGTTTGCCTAAGGTAATTCCAGTCCACTCTATCATAGGCTTTTGAGAGATCAAGCTTGTAAGCACAATAACTCCTGGTAGGGTCCTTCTCTTGCTTTATATGATGAATACATTCAAAGGCAACATAGGCATTGTCGGTAATCATACGACCAGGAATAAAAGCACTTTGCGAAGGCGAAATAATCTCATCTAAAACAGGCCTTAACCGGTTTACTAAGCATTTTGAGACCACTTTGTAAACCACATTACATAAACTTATGGGGCGGAAATCCGTGATTTTCACCAAGTTATCTATTTTTGGGATCATTACAATGATAGTATCATTGACATTTTCAGGCATTATCCCACTTTGGAAGAAATTTTTTACCGCAGTACCTATACCTTCCTTCAGTGTCTCCCAGTTACGCTGAAAAAACCGCGCGGGGAAACCATCCGGACCCGACGCTTTTAGAGGTCCAATTTGGAACAGAGCGTCACCAATCTCCTTATCTGAAAATTCCGCACATAAAACATCATTTATTTGCGGAGTTACAACAGCCTCGAACAAATCAGTGACTTGGGCGTGATCAAGACTTGGGTCAGCCGAAAACAGCTCCTCAAAATAATCTGTAGCGGCCTCCCCTATCTCCTTAATCCCCATATGCACAACACCCTGAGCATCTTCCAACTTCTTAACTCTATTTTTCCTAGCCCGCCATACTGATTTTGCATGGAAAAATTTTGTGTTCCTGTCTCCTACTTTTAACCAATCTATCCGTGATCTTTGCAACCACATCAATTCTTCTCGGTACAGTAACTCATTCATCTTGTCTGTAACTTTTCGTATCTCGCATCTGTCTGCATTCATCAGCATCAGTTCCTCCAGCTGGGTTCTAGATTTCTCAAGCTCATTTTTTATACTTCCAAACTTTACTCTACTCCACTCAAACAGTTTAGACATGGTGGACCTGAGCGCAGCATGTACGTCGCCCAGACTTGTTTTCTGCCCAGCTGCCTCCCATGCTCGTGCAATGATTTCCTGAAGAGCCGGGTCCCTCTCCCACATTACTTCATATTGCCGGATTTTTTTCTTTATACGAACATCCTCCATACGAGCACAATTAACATGCAGAGCCACATGATCAGACACGGGCGATACCAGGTGGCGAACAACAAGGAATCAAAATTATCATGCCAAGCCGGGGTAGCCACAGCCCTGTCCAAACGCACTTTCACATTTGCCAAACCACCTCTCCTGTTGTCGTATGTGTGAGGGACACCCGAGAAACCCAAGTCTGACAACTCACATATCTCCAGTACATCACGAAAAGCTTGCATCTGACTCATTGGCCTCGGTGATAAAGAGAAGTGCTCAAAGTCCCACATACATTCATTAAAATCACCCACAACTAACCACGGAAGATTAGACTGAGAACTGAGATTATTAAGCAAAGTCCACATGTTATGTCTATCTTCTGCCCTTGGCTCTCCATATACACAAGTCAGTCTCCACTTAATCTCATCTGGCCCCAATCTAACATGGGCATCGATACATCTCTGATTTGAGAACACCACCTCCACTTTAAGGGATTCATGCCAATAAAGGGCCAAACCACCACTGTTTCCCATACTATCCACTCCCTCAAAACCTTTCAAACCAAACCGAGATCTGTATTTTTTCATCTTACTTTTTTGTTGCCTTGTTTCACATAAAAACACCAACATGGGGGAAAGCGACTGAATGAAAGTCGCCACTTCGTGAACTGTCCGGGAGTTCCCTCCCCCCCGGCAGTTCCAGCTTAGAAGATTCATTGGTTCGGGCGGTCCCCCGACGTGGAGGCCGCCTCTTCAATACTTGACGCGCTATTGATAGCCGTTCCGTTTTCTAATCTCAGCTTTTTTCTGTTGGCACTTTTCTGTGGTGTACCATCCACCCCTTCCCTGGTTATTTCTGCATCTGCACCTTCAAATTGCTCAACAATTTCAACAGTATTACCTACAGGAACAATATCAGTGCTGCTCACCCCCAAGTTGTTTGTATCCCGCATGAGAGTAACTGAATCAGTAGCTAATCTTTTTCCAAGGGTGTTCAGATCCTCCTTATATCCATTCTCCCTTTCAGCTGGGTCATTGACACCCTTATTTGGGTCTATTACCAAGGGATTAACAACGTTATGACGCCAGCTCCTCACCAAGTGTTGGCCATCTGCTACATCATCAGTCCTTTTATCCTCATCATGATTATATGTCCCATTGTCCCTCCATAGTTCTCGTTGCACTCCAGTCCTACTAGCACCCCGCCCCCTTCCAAAGGCTTCATGCTGGGAAGCAGATTGAGAAGCATCACCTCTGCCATACCCACGGCCAGCTCCTCGGCCCGTACCACGTCCACCCCCACCACGGCCCCTCCTTTGTGCCAGAACGAAGGGGCCCCATTCCATCTCTTCCTCCTTGTGCTCACCAGTACCACATTCCTCATGCCAGTGGCCCAAAAGACCACACATATAGCAAAACACCGGCAGCTTTTCGAACTTAACCTGGTACCATTCAGTTTCCCCAGCCTTTGTGAAGCTAACAAACCTTGTAAGCTTTTTATTGACATCTAACTTCACTCTTGCTCTTACGAACTCTCCCACGAAACCATTGGGAAGGATTATCTGAAGCTCTAACACCTCGCCAATGCGTGCTGCCATGTTCTTCACAAACTGCTCCCTTTTCAGTACCATGTCAGGAAGCTTATGTATTTGGCACCAGGTCTCGATTTTATCGAGCTTTACTGTCTCCGGCTTCTTGAATCCATCATACTCCTCGATTATGAGCGCCATGCCTTTGAAGTCCCAAGGACCTTGGTGGATAGCTTTGTTCCAATCCCTCAAACAATTGAACTGCACTGAGAAAAGATTTGGATTAATCCTACGCCAGATTACCTCCCTTGCCGAATTCCATGCCGCCTTCATGTCAGCAATCAAAGCCCCCTGCCCGAAGGACTTCTCCGTCAAAACCCTAGCCAGGGCTAACCACTTTGGTTTCTCCTCCGGATCGTCAGCTTCCTCTTCCCATACAAGATTGTCCAGCTCGTCTTCCTGCAGGTGAAGTCTCTCCAGGAGGACGCTGGGATCTTCCACCCCCTTTGCCCGCGAGGTTCTTGTCTCCTCTGGAGTCGCCATCAGGTCCCTCGAACCCCTTCAGAACACCAGGGCAAAGTACTCTTAACGAGAGCAGTAGGCAGGGCGTCGCTGGTCGAAGACTTTGGAAGCGCCCGCCGGCGCTCAAGCGGATGCGATCGACAAAAAACTCACGGCGGCGGCGCGCCGGAGGACAAGAAAACCCTAGGCGTACCCTAGGGGATTTCTACGTCATATAGAGGTTATTTTCTTTCACGTTCAGGTAAGTTTATTTAGAACTTAAAATGTGTGGAACCAAAACCCTATCAACTCGATCTGCATACACAGATTATATAGATTCCAGAAGCATTAACTATGCGTATATATGTACAATGTTTCTTTGCAAGCACCAAAAGTCTATGTATCAAGATGCATATTTCTGGGTGTGCATATAATTATCACTTGCAATTGCATATAATTCATAACTGTCACTTGCATATATCCAACACATACATACATTGTCAATTGCATACAAATACAGTAGCATACATAGTTGTTCTTTACAAACAAAAGAACAGAAAAGCCACGAAATAGGGTTTCCCCCCGCTTTATATTATAAAGCATACCACCAATCCACAAGCTCAATGTTCACGGGCACCAACAAAAAAAAAGGCCTGGCTGGGGCACAACACAACAAACCCCAAAAGAAAGCAACTAGCTAATCAGGCTCCGGGGGTGGAGGACGTAACGGTGGCGCGAGGGAGATGGCGGTGGAGCGAAATCTGGCGATGATGGTGTTGATGTTGTCCCGATGACGTCGCTTGCTAAGCGGCCGCCAGAGCTGCAAGAATCCACCCATTTTGTAAATGGCGCCAGTCGTCCGAAGCGGAATCACATGTTCAATCACAAGTTTATTGCGCACATTCCAGAGCGTCCAAGCTAGCGCACTAATCGCCACCCAAAGGGTGGGGCGAGTTCTACACGGGGAATCAATAATTCCTGGAAGAGATCCGGGAGGTTGTTATGGGCCCAATTACCTCCCACTGTCTCTCGAAGGCAGCTCCATATGAAAATGGCAGCTGGACGGCGGAAGAAAATATAGTTAGTGCCCTCAGGGACACCGCACAGAGGGCAATTACCATCCCCATGGCCATTGCACTTGCGCACTTCCATCCCGGATGGGAGGCGGCCCCGCACCCATTGCCAAAGGAAGATTCGAACTTCAGTGGTACTCTACTCTCCCAAAGGAGATTTAACTCCTGAGGCCCAGGAGTAGCCACCAGGTCCTGGTAAAAGGACCTCGTGCAGAAGTGCCCATTGGGCTCTAAATGCCAAGACATGGCATCCGGTTCAAGGGATGGAGCATGTAGGGCAATGCATTCTAGCAGCTCCTCCCATTGGCCCCGCTTGTGGGGGCCGAACGTACGCCTAAATGTCACACGAGAAAGGTCGGCCAGAGCGGCTCCCACCATGAGTTGGGGAGTGGCACATATTAGGAAGAGCGACTGGAACCGTTCCGCAAAGGGTCTAGTGCCTGACCAGCGGTCGAGCCAGAATAGTGTGTTCAAACCCGAACCAATCGTGATCGAAGACCCAAGCCGCAGGACCGACAACAGTTGAATAATCGTCTACCAGAACTGGGAACCGCCCACCCGAGGTGCAAAGACAAGTGGCTGGCCCCGAAGGTATTTAGAGCAGATGATGTGAAGCCCGAGGCCGCCATCTTCGGTCTCAATACGCCAAAGCCACTTAGAGAGGAGGGCGATGTTCATTCGTTTAGAAGAGATGACGTAAGCCCTCCCGGTCTTTAGGCTTGCATATTTCGAACACTTCACCATAAGGTACTTCTTTTATTGCCCTTACCTGCCCGTAAGAATTGGGACTGGTATTTGGCGATTTCTGATGCAGGGATTCGTGAAGACTATAGAATCCCATAAGGAACATCAAAAGGCTAATCATAGAGGAGTTGATAAGCACAACCCTCGCATCCTTGGAGAGCCATCGGCCCTGCCAGGGCTCCACACGATGTTGGACCTTGGATACTGTCGGTCGTAGGTCCTTTTCCTGGATCCTACTATCACTGACCGGTAGCCCAAGGTAGGTTGTTGGGAAAGACCCCAACCGACAATTTAGCCTGTTCGCAATGCCAATGGCCTCCTCCTCCGAGTATCCCAAGACCATCACCTCGCTCTTGGCGAAGTTAATGGTCAAGCCCGACAAGTCCTGGAAGCATAACAGAAGAACTTAAGGCTGGTGATATCGGTCCTTCTACCATCAGGATCGTGTCGTCCGCGTACTGGAGGTGTGTCAAGCCACCTCCAGGGATGAGATGGGGGCATATCCCGTGAATATGCCCCGCGAGCCGAGCTTTATCAAGGATTGTGGCAAGGGCATCAACCACTAGGTTGAAGAGGAAAGGGGAGAGGGGGTCCCCTGTCTAACTCCCTGCTCGTTTGGGAAGTATGGCCCCACTGCCCCATTAATATTGATCGTTGTGTGGCCACTCGAGACGAGCTGCATGACCCGAGCAATGCACTGCTGGTCGAAGCCATGTCGAATCAAAACTTCTCGAAGGAAGGACCAATGGACCGTGTCATAAGCTTTGTGAAAGTCAATCTTGAAGAACACATCACGCTGGTGTCTTCTCTTGACCTCATGGAGGACCTTGTGAAGGACGAGGACTCCATCGAGGATAAACCGTCCCTTAGTGAACGCCGACTAATTAGGATGATGGATCCTCGGCGCAATAAGGGCCGCCCTAGTGGCATACCCTTTGGCCAAGATACGGAATATCACGTTGATAACCGCAATGGGGCGGAACTGTCTAATATCCGAGGCCCCCTGGACCTTTGGAATGAGCGAGATGATCTCGTAGTTTAGGCAGGATTTTTCCAAAGTTCCACGAGAGAAGTCATGGAACAGAGCAATGACATCCCGCTTGATGGACTACCAAAATACTTGGAAGAAGCGGACTGGCAGCCCATCTGGCCCAGGGGCCGAAGCCGGGTTCATGGATTTGATGAAGGCCTCTATCTCAGTATCCTCGAAGGGGCCAATAAAAGCAAATCACCCAAAAAAAAGGAGCTCCACGATTCTGGCCTCTTGTGATAGTTCTTGTTGGGTCATGTCCCATATTTTCTTTACCTTGCGAAAAATTCTGTCCAACTGGCACGGCAGCACCGCGTGGCTCAACAATCCATGCCACCAGCTGCCCCACACAAATGAACCGAGAGGAGAGCTAGAGGAAAGCAAGGGTTAGGTGGAGCCCCAAATTGAGAGGTCTGTGAAATATAGGTGACCTGGACGCTGAAGCTGCCGTGTCCGTGCTTGCTGTTGTCATCACTGGAGGACGTACGTATTAGGCCAACTCCACCGCGATCCCAAACGGACGTCCGTTTTGTCCGGATTCTGTCCATTTGGGCAGGGCGATGAGGTCGTGTCCGGGCCTGTCCTGGGATGCGGTGGCCGTGTGCCCAGCGCGCGGCCGCATCTTTTACCCCATCCTGTCCGCATCTATTTAAAAAAAACAACGTTTCAAATGCCAAGCCCTAATTCACGGCCCCAGTTCATCACGCCGGCAACAAAGCCAGCGGCCTACATGTCCATCGCCGGCATCAGCCAGCGGCCAGCAACACAGCCAGCCTCCAAAATGAATAGTTGTCCTCGCCAGCAACACAGCCAGCGGCCGATAACACAGCGGGCCTTCAAAATGAATGTTTTTCTTGCCGGCACACAGCCAGCGGCCCAGCGGGCGGGCGGCACCCATGCCAGCCTCCAAAAAAGAACGGCCACGGCCGATCGGACGACCTAGTTCAGGCCATCGGCGTCGAGCATCTCCTTCTGCCTGGTCTCGAACCAGGCCCTCGTCTTCTCGCTCATCTTCGACAAGTCCACGCTCATGATCGCAAGGGCCACCTCCTTCGCTTTGGCGACGGCATTGGTGGCCTCGATGTCGAGCTGCCTTTGCCTGGCCTTGACGTTGTCGGCCTCGATGTCGAGCTGCCTTTGCCGGGCCGCCTCCTCCATGTCGAGCTACCTCTGCCGGGCCGCCTCCTCCATGTCGATCTTCCTTCTCTTCGCCGCCTCCTCCATCTCAAGCTTCTTCCTTTGAAGGTCTAGATATTGCTTCATTTGCTCGTCCTTGCTTTGCCGCTTCTTCTCGTCCCTCACATCCTTTTGCGACATCATGCCATGCAAAGTGTCATACAATGCCATGGATGAGGCATCACGTATGTCGTCAACCTTGGAGTTGGTCTTGCCCCTTGGCCTCTTCAACGCCTCGCCATCTCCACCTCTGGCGAACTTGGCCGTCTTCATGCCTCTCTTCCTTTGAAGTTCACGGTATTGGTCCTTGAACTTAGGGCAATTGTTGATGTCGTCCAACAATGCATAAGAGTGAACGAATTGTCATTGTGCCGGGCCTTGAATGCCTCCAAAGATTGAAATGCCTACACCACATGATCATCAACAACAAGTGAAAATGCAAACATGTACAAGGCCGAAGTCTCATGGCTGTAGCAAGGAAAGGGCTAGGAAGAGGAGAGCATACCATGTCCCCAACGCCGAGACCACTCACGGGTCGTGCTTCAATGCTCTCAAATGCGGCTTGATACTTGTTGCACTCTTGTTGGATGAACAACCATCTCTTTTGAATCGAGCCAACGCCATGGTTGCTTGTAAATTGGTAGGGCTCAAACATCTTCCTTTCATGGAATGTTTTGTGGACTCTCGTCCAAAAAACAATGCCTTTTTGTTGCGCGCCGGTCCTCGGATCTTGGCTAATCTCCATCCAAGCTTGGCAAATCAACTTGTCCTCATCTTGTGTGTATGAACCCGTGCGAATGCTCTTCCTCTTTTTTTGTGCTTCCGCTCTTTGGGTCAGCTCGTCGATGAAAAATGGCTCGCCACTAATATCAACGTCATTGCTTTCTTCTTCATCACCATCACCTTCGACATAGATGTCATCGTCTTTCATGAGTCACCATGGTCGTAGTCAGCACGGTCGTCGGCCTCTTCATCGGGGACGTATTGGGCGCGGCCATCCTGAATTTGGGTCTCGTCGGGGTCGTAGGCACGGCCTGCCCAGCCTCGAAGATCACGTCCTCCATGAACTGGTTGTAGAAGGGGTCGTCGACCAGTGGCGTTGGTGTTGGCATTCCATCAAACAAGACATGGGGGGACGGCATGGCGCCCGTGAACGGTGCCCGTGCTTGCTTTCTTTGCATCTCGACGGACGCCCGGCCGCCGCTGCTAGACCCAGGCATGATATTGAGGTCGATGACGGTCGAGGGGCGCGGTGTGGACGGCGCGAACATGCCAACGTCCGGTGACCCGTGAAGCGGGTCCGCCGTCGTGCCTTGGCGGAGAAAGCGGGTGACAAGGGCGTGGTCCGCAGCGTCGGTGTTCGCGGCGGTCGGAGGCGGACGACCAGCGACCTGTGCTTTCGCCGGACCGACGGCCCCTCGAGAGAACCGCCGGACGACATATGCCAGCCATGAGAAGGGCATGCGCTTTCTTGATGATAGCCTCCTTCTCCTCGACCTCGGCCTTGTGCTTTGCGGCCTCAATCAAGCGCAGCGATCGGCGCTCTCTTAGCGCGGCGATGTTGTCCTTGGCGACCGCCCTCCGGCCCTTCCTCTTCGCCGATTCGCGTCCAACAGCGATCTCCTCCGCGTGCACTCCATTGTGGCTTCCTTGGCGCCTTGCCCTTCTTCTTCTTGGCCATTCCGGGCGGGTCGACAGCCAGCCCGCCGGAGTTCGGCTGGGCGTCGGCCATGGACGGGGGAGGGAGTCGGACGGGCAGGACGTGGGAGGGTTTTGGGGGGAGGGGGGGGGAATGGCGCCAAAGGGGCCGCGGGGAGGTTTTGCTTTGTGTCACCGACAGGAGGGCCAGGGGCGGATAAGCGCGCGCGTCCCGCCGTCCGTGCGCTGTCCGTTTCACCCCAAAACGAGCGCAAACTTGGGCCGGGGATGGGCGGCGGACCATGTATTGGCCGCTGGTTTGTCTTTTACTAAAGCAGACGGCGCGGGCGGGATGGGGTCGTAGCGGTGGAGTTGGCCTTAGGCCCATGAGCGACACGGCCGCGGTGCTGGAGAAGTGGAGAGCGTGCGGTAGCTGAACATCTTGAGCGTGGCGACGGCAGAACGATTGGACCGTGCCTCTCGATCCTAATCCGTGGACCGCCAGGATACAGCCTGCCAGCGCTCGACGGCGGGTCACCACGCGCAAACAGCGACCGAGCTGTGCCGCGCGCGAACGCCGCGACCGGAAGGCTGTATCTGAGGGCTCCATGTGCTAGGGGCTGAACAGGAAAAAGTCCAAAACAAACCTTGAAGTTGCAGACGAAAGCTAAACCAAACCATGAATTTTGAATCCTGTAAATTGGCATTCTGAACTTGTAATCCTGGTCTATTTTAAACCCTAGACCTGTTTGGCACACCGGGAATAAGAAAATCCCGGCCGGGATAACCTGCTACTTGGAATTTGGGCCGGCCCACTATAACACAACAAGGAATCGTGAACTTTAAAATATATTCGCTCATTTCAAACTTTTGCAGAAGTTAAAAAATATTCCTGTTTCTATTTATCACACAAATGGAATTCCATTTGTGTTTTTAATTTTTTTTCTGGAATTTTAAAATTCTATTCGCATATTTAAAAACTGTGGGATTTCAAAAACAATTCTAAAAATTGTTCAGAATTTCAAAAGTTTTTCACATGCTATGAAAATGTTTCGGATTTTCAAAATTGTGTCGCATTTTCTAAAAAACGTTTTAGAATTTTGTAAATAATGTTTTAGAAAATGTTTCATATTGTTGGTGAAGGACTCGTCTGGGCGGCCAACCAGACATGAAACAAGCTTTTCTTTTCTGAAATCTCAACAAATTTTGAAGTGCAAACAATTTTGAAACATAACATTTTCTGAAGCCTGAACATAATTTTAAAGGGCGAATGTTTTTGAAAATTTAAAAATAGGAACAAATTTCAAAATCTGAACAAATTGTAATAAAATATTCTGTGACATCTAAAAATGTTGCGAGTTTAAAAAAATGTATGGATCAATTCAGAAAAATTAAATGTTTATACAATGTATAATAATATTTCGGTGATTCAAAAACATGTTTCGTACATTCAAAAAAATGTAGCATTTCAATAATGTTCAGGAGTTTCAAAAAAAATATGTTTTTGACATTTTCAAACAAAAATGTGTGTACAATGTAAAAAAATGTTTGCGTGTTGTAAAAAAATGTGTCTTACACTTAACAGAATATACTTGGCATGTGTTTGAAAAACATGTCTACAAATTTAAAAATGTTAAACCATGCAAAAGAGTTTTCGTTTAGTTTTATAAACAAAACAAAAAATAAAAAAATAAAACCCAGAGCAGTGCGCGCGCGCGAGCGACGCCACTAATGGGCCGGCCCAATTCAGAAAATACCGCCTAAGTCCTCTCAAGGTTTAAAATAGACTGGGATAAGAGAGTTTGGTGTGCCGATTTCAGGGATTGAGAGTTCAGGTTTTGATTTAACTTCCGCTGACAAATTCAAGGTTTGTTTTGGACTTTTTCCGGCTGAACAAGACAAGCTCCAGCCCGCAGCATATCGTATCGCTCACTGGATGAGCATGGCCGGTGCCTGCCCTTCATCGCTCGGTGCGGCAAAATATCACGTGCTACCACACATTGCATGCTACTACTACCATCTTTTGAGAGACATATTTGAACGTTTGAAAAAAATTCTGAAAACATTTACGAGTGTCTACAATATGTGAAAAGTTCAAATCAAATTTCAAAACACACATCGTTTCTCCATGTGCATTTCAGATTTTCACATAGAACTTTTACCGGATTGTGTATGCATCTCCTAGATGCAGAGGCCCGGGGTCATCCTCCTTTTCTGCAGAAACAAAATTGTCTTATGAACACTCACAATTTTTCCAGAATTTCTTGAAACATCTAAATTTGTTTTCTGAAAATTTGTATCATGGGAGCAGGCAGTGTGTGGGAGCATCGGATATCTTCCCACACTGGCTTACATAACTCCTGGCGGCGATCCGCCCGGAACCAGACATGTACTAGGAGAATGCCCGTGCGTTGCCACGGGCCTTTTAAATATTTTTACGTTTGCACCTATGAATATCATGCATATCAAATTTTGCATGTATAATTGTTTGATTGCACCTATAAATATAATGCCTGTCAAATTTAGCATGCATAGAGAAGATAGCATGCAACAATCGGAAAATAACAGAAATCCACTTCAACTACAATGTAACTCGGCGATGTATACATAGAGAATAATGATCCAAATAATTATATGTTACAAACTAAGATCTACTTGATGCACTTATAATATTACCATACTGCGTTAGGAAGTTGTCTTTAGCTTCATTCACATGGTACTTAAACAAGTATAATAAAAATATCTTTCTCAACTCATAACCATCATGAAGAAGCAATATATATATAATTAGCATGAAAATTTCACATACAATATATTTACAAGCAATGGGGCATACATTAGTTTGGTTGTTTGACATTAATTGAGTTTAATGTATACTTACAGATTTCCCGTGCCTTTTTTATTTGTAAATCACTAAACATCTTCTTTCTCCACCACTATCTCTGCATCCTTAGTCCATGTATGCCACCTGAGTTAATGAAAGATCCGCTGCAATCTCCCTTCCACCTCCATTTACACACTTTGAATTTCATCAAACACGCAACACTGCACTTGTGATATACTCCTATTTCACACTGAAACTCTATCTCTCCTCTCTAACATAGAATTGTTGTCATAAGCAAATAACAGTTAGCACTGGTTGTACTTCAACCAATTAGTATAGGAATGGTTCCTAGTGTACAAATCTCATTAGAAGTATGAAATTATCAAAATAAATGTACAAATATGAAACAGTACCATTGGAATGCCGGAGTTCAAGTCATATTGTCGTTTCATCCGGGCTAGGTCGGTAGAGGCAGTTGCATGGTCTAGAAGGTGAAACATGTGGCAGTCTGCCCACCATGCGAAGGTGGGAGAAAACCCATTAAACAAAAAACATGAAACACCAAATCACGGGGTACAAGTTTGGTGTGCCACAGACCCCATTAGGCACGAGGCTGCACATAGAACTGTAAAACAAGATTCTGTTTATCAAGATATATCTAACACACATACAACATATGAATCACACAAGATGAATCAAACATGAATCACACAAAATGCCTGTGAAATAATATGGAGAAAGGTTCTACCTCAAGTCATTGTCTCCTTGAAGAACTTCATCGTTAAGCTCTAGCAGCAGCACGCATACAGATGAACACACCATCACATATAACCACCCAATGGGCGGGATGCTGATAGTTTTATATAACAACCCTGGAGAAAGTTGATTCGACTATGCCGGCCTAGGCCATTCATTGATTGCAGGCCGGCAGTAGTTGTTCTGCGACCAAATTCTGGGCCATGCAGTTACTGGATTCCGAAATTCTGATATGAAAGAGCTAGGGCCTTGAATATCCAGACCCATCAAGGGCCATCCTATACAAAACTCTCAGTGCTAATTTATCTCTGAAAAAAATTTAGTGCTAATTCTTGTATCAAGAAAGGTACTTACCTGAACGAACCTGACTAAGGAGCTTCACCTTTTACTGCCACTGGCTTATTCCTGTGAAACTGTTGGATGTACAAGATTTCATGAGAAAGACCCATAATATGCAATTATGCATAAGATATTTCTCTAATTGAATAATTAATTCATTGCTAGCTTATGTAGGTTGTAGCTTTCTTATTTAAGAATATGGGAGAATATAGGGTGCTGACACACACAAGGTGCTCCCATGCTCACACTCTTCATAAAATATATTTAAATATTTGAATTTTTTTCCCGAAAAGCATTGTATTCGCTCCAAGGAAGACAAATCTTGCCATATTGATCAATTCTTTGGAGTAGCTGAGTTCGTGCTCAGGAAAATAAACAAAGGGTCGTTCGTGGGCCGGCGGCGTACATGCGCCGGGCAAAATCCTGCTGTGTCTTTGTGTCCTTCCTCCTAGTCTTCTTCTTCCTCGAGCTAACCAGAGAGAGTGCAGGCGGCGGGGGAGAGGCCACGCAGGCAACAACAATTGGCAGAGATCGGTTCGAGGAGTCGCCGGGCGATGGCGCCGTCGCGGCGGGCGGAGCACGGTGATGCTGGCGTGCAGAGAGCGCGCGCCGCGGCGACTCTGGCGGGCAGAGGTTGGGCGGGCGCTGCTCGGCGGAGGGAAGGACAAGCCCGGACACGCCGGATCGTTGCTGGTCGCGGCTGAGCGCGATCATGGCGCTGGCTGGTGGCATGCGGAGCATAGTATCAAGCCGCGGCGACGGGCTCACCGCGCCCGCGCCGAGCAAGGCTGACGAAGGGCATCGCCGGCATCCGTGGTGCGACCACGCCGGGCGGACCTGGTGCGCAGATCGCCACGCGGGCGGAGCGCGGGCCGAGCGCGGGACGTGGGGGAAGGTACTCGAATACCGGCGGCGCAGGGCGGTTAACGATGTCGACGGCGCGGAGGCCAAGAGCGGTGCGGTGCGGCGGTCATGACGACGAGACGACGATGACGAGCCAAGGCCCCTGTCGGCAGGCCGCAGCGACGTAGTGGCTTAGGGGAGTGTGTTGGTTAAGCCACGGCGACCGCGTCGGAGCGCGTGTGTGCGCAGGGGACGCGTCGAGCCTGTGTGTGCGTGCGTGAGTCAAGCTGGTGCGGGCATGTGTGCATGGACCTAGCTAGCGTGCGTAGACCAGGAGGTTACTTGATCGCTATTTAGGCGTGATCGCTGCGGGCTGGCCGCGAGCTGCATGCGTACGTGCGCGGGGTGGCTGCGAGCTGAGCGGGCCGATCGGGGCGCCAGGAGGGGTGGGTGTGGGTCGTGCCCAACGCAGGCCCGTCAATATAAGCCCCTGGTCGATCATTGTAACGGTGTGGTCTAGAGTAGCTGAGTTCGTGCTCAGGAAAATAAACAAAGGCCGTTCGTGCGGCCGGCGGCGTACATGCGCCGGGCAAAATCCTGCTGTGTCTTTGTGTCCTTCCTCCTTTAGTCTTCTTCCTCGAGCGAACAGAGAGAGTGCAGGGCGAGCAGGGGAGGAGGTCAGGTAATAACATCCGCCTCACCGCTCGCTTGCTACCGCGATCATGGACGCTGAGTAACGTGATATGATTAGAAAACATATTAGATGGGAAATATTCTGACTTGCCTTGACTTCAAGTAAATTATGTATCTCTATATATATGCCCACGGGCTCAATCAATACAACAAACTATTTCACCAAACCTCTCTCCTGTCTAACACATGCCCATGGTGGAGTTCGACGGGTCCAACAACCATGTCATCTCAGGTGGTCTAGCAGAATCCATTGTCATTAACTGATCTGTGCGCGCATTGCTGTGCGAGGAGGTGTGGGTGGCGAATGTGGCTGAGGACGACGGCGGGCTACAAGGCAACACGTATTTTCGCTTGTTTGAAACAAGGGCCGACCAGTGTATCTTTTCTTGATAGCAGGCTGATATGTCAATCTGATGTAGACAAGCAGTGGATTCTTCCCATGATGAACAGTGCGATCAGCTAGGCGCCTAGGCCCAGTTTTCCAAATATTTGCAGTCCCCGCGCTTAACGAAATCCTAGACATGCTAATACAACTAGTGGTACAGGTCCTGGTCCAGATCTCAAGCTGCTGTTCTCTCTACGGACAGGTGATAACCGGTGCCTAGACACCCGTGTGTTGAAAATCCATCCTCTCGGCCTTCATCAAGTACTCATGCATCGGGCAATCATCTGACTGCTGATACTCAACACCAGATTGTTCAGGTAAGGTTTTTTTTTATGTAAAGAATTCTTCATTACTCAAGTATCAGATATTACAATTCGTCCAACAAGTGCCAAAACATCTTCCGGACTAGAGCCTAGCCAAACCAAAGTTCGCGTTGTAACTTACCAAAATTTGCCAAGGCATGACTAACCCTGTTACAGCTCCGCGAATATGAGTAATGTAAGAATTCCTTTCCCAAACTACTAATGATCTCTGATGATGAAAGCATATTTAGATTTGTTGCTATTCCTCCTTAATCATATTGACAGCTCTAAACAATCAGACTCCACATCTATTGGCAAGATGCTCCACTGAAGGGCCAAAGAAATTCTCCCTTATTGCAAGTAACTCTGCCTCCAGCACATCATCACATGCAAAGAGAAATCTGCTAGCACTGAAAACAATTTCTCCTTTGTGATCCCTTAGGATCATTCCGGCTCCTGCAGTAGAGCCCAGGACCGAGGCATCTGTGTTGAGTTTGACTCTGCCCACTGCTGGAGCGGACCAAGAACCACCCACTTCATCAACTCTGTATATGTCCTGATCATGAATCTGAAGGCATGCAGCTACCATTTTTCCTTTCACTAAAGCATCACTTGGGCATATGTGAATGGAGTTTAAAGATGACAGATAGCTGGACAGGAAGCGCACCGAAACATCCACGGGCGGTGGTTGTTTTGGCATGCACAATTTCGTTACGCACATACCAGATTCGCCAGAATAGCATCATGATTCTAGCTCTCACCTCTTCATTCAGTTTCGACAGGAGGTGAAGGAACCAATCACCAACATGTACAATGCTTGGACGGTCCGCAATGTCCATTCCTTCGCCATGGCCTTCCATAGGATCGCAGCATGATTACAAGTGCAAAAACATGGAACGAGTCCTCCTCCGCACTCACACACGGGCAAGTACCTGAGACTTCCAAGTTCCTTTTCACTTTATTTGTCCAATTTGCTAGTGAATCTGTAGCTAATCTCAAGCAAAAGACTGAACCTTTGGTGGTACAGAACTTTGCCATATAAATTTCCATGCTTTCTTGTTCCATCCGGTGAACTTGTAGAGACCTCACTAGGATTTGAGCACTCATCACTAGCCAGTTTGTACGCACTACGCACAGTAAAAACTCCACTTTTTCAGGCGCCTAGCAACAAAGTCTTCCTCTAGACGAGCAGATGGTTTTATTTTCTGAATTTCAACAATGTCGACCGGGAGAAAGAACTGATTTATTTTGTCAAAGTCCCAATTACCATGGATATTCAGAAGCTCCGAGACCCACCTCAGGCGGCACCTACCACGCCAGAAATCAAGCCACCAGTTGGCTCACGTGCTATCCATCGATCTCCATATACACGTACATTCTGACCATTTCCGATTCTCCAGACCACACCTTTTTTCAGAAGTTGAGACCATAAGCAATGGCCTGCCATGTAGATGATGGGTTACTAGTGAACACCGATCCAGTAGGCGCCTATTTGGGAAATACTTATTAAAGAGCCTTGAGCATAAACTGTTAGGGAACTCTAGTATTCGCCACGCCGACAGCAAGGAGCGCTTGGTTAAATAGACGGAAGTCTTTAAACCCAAGGCCGCTTGTTTCTTGGCCTAGTCATTTTCTCCCATGCATACCAGTGTGTTTTTCTTCTTTCTCTGCACCCCAAAATAGTTTCTAACCATGCGGTTTAGATCATCACATACCTCCAGCGAGAGCTTGAACACACTCATAATATAAGTAGGGATAGATTGAGCAACAGCCCGGATTAACACTTCCTTTCCCGCTTGAGTAGGGTGCCTATCGAAAGCAAACAATCGATTTGAAAGTTTTACTTGCAGGTTCTGAAATTTTCCTTTTGACATACGGCCATCCGGAGGGCAGTCCCAAATATTTTCTTCAAACCCAGTCATGTTACTTGCAAAATATATTTTACTCCGCCTCTGGTTACATCCGGACATGATCCGCCCACCATCATGGAGCATTTGGCAGGGTTTAACAACTGCCCCGCAGGCATTTGCATAAACATCCAGAGTGCTTTTAATATATTGTGCTTCTTGGTCACACGACTTGAAAACAAGAGTGTGTCATCCGCGAATAATAAGTGTGAGACTCCGTGCACTTCTAGTAATTTCAGCGGAGATATATTACCGTATCAACCTTTAGTGATAAGAGCAGAGAGACCGCCAGCAACAAACAAGAATAAATAAGGAGCGGATCACCTTGTCAAGACCACGCGACGGTGCAAACGAATCCAAGATGGCTCCATTGAATTTTACTGAATATCTCACCGAGGTCACACATGACATAATCCAATCGACCACCGGTGAGCAAAGCCAAGCTTTTGCATCGCTTGCCAAGGTAATTCCAGTCCACTCTATCATAGGCTTTGAGAGACAGCTTGTAAGCACAATAACTCCTGGTAGGGTCCTTCTTGCTTTATATGATGAATACATTCAAAGGCAATATAGGCATTGTCGGTAATCATACGACCAGGAATAAAAGCACTTAAGGCTAAATAATCTCATCTAAAATAGGCCTTAACCGTTTACTAAGCATTTTGAGACCACTTTGTAAACCACATTACATAAACTTATGGGGCGGAAATCCGTGATTTTCACCAAGTTATCTATTTTTGGGATCATTACAATGATAGTATCATTGACATTTTCAGGCATTATCCCACTTTGGAAGAAATTTTTTACCGCAGTACCTATACCTTCCTTCAGTGTCTCCCAGTTACGCTGAAAAAACCGCGCGGGGAAACCATCCGGACCCGACGCTTTTAGAGGTCCAATTTGGAACAGAGCGTCACCAATCTCCTTATCTGAAAATTCGCACATAAACATCATTTATTTGCGGAGTTACAACAGCCTCGAACAAATCAGTGACTTGGCGTGATTAAGACTTGGGTCAGCCGAAAACAGCTCCTCAAAATAATCTGTAGCGGCCTCCCTATCTCCTTAATCCCCATATGCACAACACCCTGAGCATCTTCCAACTTCTTAACTCTATTTTTCCTAGCCCGCCATACTGATTTTGCATGGAAAATTTTGTGTTCCTGTCTCCTACTTTTAACCAATCTATCCGTGATCTTTGCAACCACATCAATTCTTCTCGGCACAGTAACTCATTCATCTTGTCTGTAACTTTTCAGATCTCGTGATCTGTCTGCATTCATCAGCATCAGTTCCTCCAGCTGGGTTCTAGATTTCTCAAGCTCATTTTTATACTTCCAAACTTTACTCTACTCCACTCAAACAGTTTAGACATGGTGGACCTGAGCGCAGCATGTACGTCGCCCAGACTTGTTTTCTGCCCAGCTGCCTCCCATGCTCGTGCAATGATTTCCTGAAGAGCCGGGTCCCTCTCCCACATTACTTCATATTGCCGGATTTTTTTTCTTTATAGGAACATCCTCCATACGAGCACAATTAACATGCAGAGCCACATGATCAGACACGGGCGATACCAGGTGGCTAACAAAGGAATCAAAATTATCATGCCAATAGCTACAGCCCTGTCCAAACGCACTTTCACATTTGCCAAACCACCTCTCCTGTTGTCGTATGTGAGGGACACCCGAGAAACCCAAGTCTGACAACTCACATATCTCCAGTACATCACGAAAAGCTTGCATCTGACTCATTGGCCTCGGTGATAAAGAGAAGTGCTCAAAGTCCCACATACATTCATTAAAATCACCCACAACTAACCACGGAAGATTAGACTGAGAACTGAGATTATTAAGCAAAGTCCACATGTTATGTCTATCTTCTGCCCTTGGCTCTCCATATACACAAGTCGGTCTCCACTTAATCTCATCTGGCCCCAATCTAACATGGGCATCGACACATCTCTGATTTGAGAACACCACCTCCACTTTAAGGGATTCATGCCAATAAAGGCCAAACCACCACTGTTTCCCACTATCTCCCTCAAAACCTTTCAAACCAAACCGAGATCTGTATTTTTTCATCTTACTTTTTTGTTGCCTTGTTTCACATTAAAACACCAACATGGGGGAAAGCGACTGAATGAAAGTCGCTACTTCGTCAACTGTCCGGGAGTTCCCTCCCCCCCGGCAGTTCCAGCTTAGAAGATTCATTGGTTCGGGCGGTCCCGACGTGGAGGCCGCCTCTTCAATACTTGACGCTATTGATAGCCGCTCCGCTCTAATCTCAGCTTTTTTCTGTTGGCACTTTTCTGTGGTGTACCATCCACCCTTCCTGGTTATTTCTGCATCTGCACCTTCAAATTGCTCAACAATTTCAACAGTATTACCTACAGGAACAATATCAGTGCTGCTCACCCCAAGTTGTTTGTATCCCGCATGAGAGTAACTGAATCAGTAGCTAATCTTTTTCCAAGGGTGTTCAGATCCTCCTTATATCCATTCTCCTTTCAGCTGGGTCATTGACACTTTATTTGGGTCTATTACCAAGGGATTAACAACGTTATGACGCCAGCTCACCAAGTGTTGGCCATCTGCTACATCATCAGTCCTTTTATCCTCATCATGATTATATGTCCCATTGTCCCTCCATAGTTCTCGTTGCATTCCAGTCCTACTAGCACCCCCTTCAAAGGCTTCATGCTGGGGCAGATTGAGAAGCATCACCTCTGCCATACCCACGGCCAGCTCCTCGGCCTGCACTCACGTCCACCTCACCACGGCCCCTCCTTTGTGCCAGAACGAAGGGCCCCATTCCATCTCTTCCTCCTTGTGCTCACCAGTACCACATTCTCATGCCAGTGGCCCAAAAGACCACATATAGCAAAACACCGCAGCTTTTCGAACTTAACCTGGTACCATTCAGTTTCCCCAGCCTTTGTGAAGCTAACAAACCTTGTAAGCTTTTTATTGACATCTAACTTCACTTGCTCATTAAACTCTCCCACGAAACCATTGGGAAGGATTATCTGAAGCTCTAACACCTCGCCAATGCGCTGCCATGTTCTTCACAAACTGCTCCCTTTTCAGTACCATGTCAGGAAGCTTATGTATTTGGCACCAGGTCTCGATTTTATCGAGCTTTACTGTCTCCGCTTGAATCCATCATACTCCTCGATTATGAGCCATGCCTTTGAAGTCCCAAGGACCTTGGTGGATAGCTTTGTTCCAATCCTCAAACAATTGAACTGCACTGAGAAAAGATTTGGATTAATCCTACGCCAGATTACCTCCCTGTCAATTCCATGCCGCCTTCATGTCAGCAATCAAAGCCCCTGCCCGGAAGGACTTCTCCACAAAACCCTAGCCAGGGCTAACCACTTTGGTTTCTCCTCCGGATCGTCAGCTTCCTCTTCCCATACAAGATTGTCCAGCCGTCTTCCTGCAGGTGAAGTCTCTCCAGGAGGACGCTGGGATCTTCCACCCCTTTGCCCGCGAGGTTCTTGTCTCCTCTGGAGTCGCCATCAGGTCCCTCGAACCCCTTCAGAACACCAGGGCAAAGTACTTTAACGAGAGCAGTAGGCAGGGCGTCGCTGGTCGAAGACTTTGGAAGCGCCTGCCGGCGCTCAAGCGGATGCGATCGACAAAACTCACGGCGGCGGCGCGCCGGAGGACAAGAAAACCCTAGGCGTACCCTAGGGATTTCTACGTCATATAGAGGTTATTTCTTTCACGTTCAGGTAAGTTTATTTAGAACTTAAAATGTGGAACCAAAACCTATCAACTCGATCTGCATACACAGATTATATAGATTCCAGAAGCATTAACTATGCGTATATATGTACAATGTTTCTTTGCAAGCACCAAAAGTCTATGTATCAAGATGCATATTTCTGGGTGTATATTATCACTTGCAATTGCATATAATTCATAACTGTCACTTGCATATATCCAACACATACATACATTGTCAATTGCATACAAATACAGTAGCATACATAGTTGTTCTTTACAAACAAAAGAACAGAAAAGCCACGAAATAGGGTTTCCGCTTATATTATAAAGCATACCACCAATCCACAAGCTCAATGTTCACGCGGCACCAACAAAAAAGGCCTGGCTGGGGCACAACACAACAAACCCCAAAAGAAAGCAACTAGCTAATCAGCTCGGGGTGGAGGACGAACGGTGGCGCGAGGGAGATGGCGGTGGAGCGAAATGGCGATGATGGTGTTGATGTTGTCCCGATGACGCCGCTGCTGTTGCTGCCGCCAGAGCTGCAAGAATCCACCCATTTTGTAAATGGCGCCACCGTCCAAGCGGAATCACATGTTCAATCACAAGTTTATTGCGCACATTCCAGCGCCCAAGTTAGCGATTAATCGCCACCCAAAGGGTGGGGCGAACTACACGGGAATCAATACCTCGGAAGAGATCCGGAGGTTGTTATGGGCCCATTACTCCCATCGTCTCTCAAGGCAGCTCCATATGAAAATGGCAGCTGACGAAGCAAATATAGTTAGTGCCCTCAGGACACCGCATGAGGGCAATTACCATCCCCATGGCTATTGCACTTTACTTCCATCCCGGATGGGAGGCGGCCGCGCACCCATTGCCAAAGGAAGATTCAACTTCAGTGGTACTCTACTCTCCCAAAGGAGATTTAACTCCCGAGGCCCAGGAGTAGCCACCAGGTCCCTGGTAAAAGGACCTGCGAAGTGCCCATTGGGCTCTAAATGCCAAGACATGGCATCCGGTTCAAGGGATGGAGCATGTAATGCATTCTAGCAGTTCCTCCCATTGGCCCCGCCAGGGGGGCCAACGCCTAAATGTCACACGAGAAAGGTCGGCTGAGCGTGCTCCCACCATGAGTTGGGAGTGGCACATATTAGGAAGAGCGACTGAACTGCCCAAGAAGGGTCTAGTGCTCCCACCAGCTTCGAGCTGTAATAGTGTGTTCAAACCCAACCAATCGTGATCAAGACCCAAGCCGCAGGACCCACAACAGTTGAATAATCGCTCACCTGAATCTGGAACCGCCCACCCGAGGTGCAAAGACAAGTGGCTGGCCCCAAGGTATTTAGAGAGCAGATGATGGAAGCCCGAGGCCGCCATCTTCGGTCCCACACGCCAAAGCCACTTAGAGAGGAGGGCGATGTTCATTCGCTTAGAAGAGATGACGCCAAGCCCTCCCGGTCTTTAGGCTTGCATATTTCCTAACACTTCACCATAAGGTACTTTTTTATTGCCCTACCTGCCTGTAAGAATTGGGACTGGTATTTGGCGATTTCGATGGATTCGTGAAGACTATAGAATCCCATAAGGAACATCAAAGGCTAATCATAGAGGAGTTGATAAGCACAACCTCGTGATCCTTGAGAGCCATCGCCCTGCTGTGGCTCCACACGATGTTGGACCTTGATACTGGCTTGCCGAGGTCCTTTTCCGGATCCTACTATCACTGACCGGTAGCCCAAGGTAGGTTGTTGGGAAAGACCCCAACCGACAATTTAGCCTCGTTCGCAATGCCAATGGCCTCCTCCTCCGAGTATCCCAAGACCATCACCGCCTTGGCGGTTAATGGTCAAGCCCGACAAGTCCGGAAGCATAACAAGAACTTAGGCTGGTGATATCGGTCCTTCTACCATCGTGATCGTGGTCGTTCAAGCATCGGAGGTGTGTCAAGCCACCTGTGGATGAGATGGGGCATATCCCGTGAATATGCCCGAGCCGAGCTTTATCAAGGATTGTGGCAAGGGCATCAACCACTAGGTTGAAGAGGAAAGGAGAGGGGTCCTCGTCTAACTCCCTGCTCGCTTGGGAAGTATGGCCCCACCGCCCCATTAATATTGATCGCTGTGGCCACCGAGACGAGCTGCATGACCCGAGCAATGCACTGCTGGTCGGGCCATGTCGAATCAAAACTTCAAGGAAGGACCAATGGACCGTGGTCATAAGCTTTGTGAAAGTCAATCTTGAAGAACACATCACTGGTGTCTTCTCTGACCTCATGGAGGACCTTGTGAAGGACGAGGACTCCATCGAGGATAAACCGCCCCTTAGTGAACGCCGACTAATTAGGATGATGGATCTCGGCGCAATAAGGGCCGCCTAGTGGCATACCTTTGGCCAAGATACGAATATCACGTTGATAACCGCAATGGGGCGGAACTGTTCAATATCCGAGGCCCCCGGACCTTTGGAATGAGCGAGATGATCTCGTAGTTTAGGCAGGATTTTTCCAAAGTTCCACGAGAGAAGATACCGGCGATAAAACGAGTTTTTATGACGGGGACATGTGCAGGGATGGTAATTTTCATAATTTTCGATGGAGAAGTATTCAACACTCTCTACGCGATTGTTTTGCTCACGATCCGTGGCGGCTCCGGGCCAGCATACCCAAATCTTGCGAGGCGGCCTCACAAGTCCGGAAGTGTTGTGACGGTTGCAAATGCCCGCACGCCTCCGGTGTCTCCTCCTCACGACGACGCCACGCCGCACTCGGAGGGGGGGAAACGGACGCGGCCGGTCTACACGGAGGGGATCTTGCTGTGGTTTGGCCCGGATGTTGCTCTAAAGTGTTCAGATTGGACCTAACATGACCGGTGGAGAGGTCCACCGTCAAAGCCCGTCTGGGAAGTCAAGGTAGATCTCGTGGCCAACCGCCTGTGGTTAGCGGACGGGGCCCGGGGTAGTAATGCCACCGAGCGCCGACCGCCCCTCATACATGCAGTGGTGGTGTGGCATGTCCGAAGAGGCGCACGCTGCTCGGTGTGCCTCACACGGACGGCGCGCCGCCGCACCGGAGGGGGAAACGGACGGCGGGTCTACACGGAGGGGATCTTGCCGTGGTGGCCCTGGATGTTGCTCTAAAGTGTTCGATGGGCTGACCTAACATGACCGGTGGATAGGCCCACCGTCAAATCCCGCCCGCAAAGTCAAAGGTAGATCCGTGGTCAAACGCCCTGGTTTGGCGGACGGGGCCCTGGGGTAGCAATGCCACCGGACCGCGATCGGGCCCTCATACATGCGTGGTGTGGTGGCATGTCCGAAGAGGCGCACGCTGCTCGGTGTGGCCCTCACGGACGGCGGCGACACACGTAGTAGACGCTCGCGAAACGGCGGCGTGAATATTATTAAATACCGGAGCGCGATAAAATCATGAGTTTTTACATGACGGGGCACATGTGCTATAGGACCGCGGTAATTTTTCATAATTTTCGTGATGGAGAAGTATCTCAACACTTCCTCTACGCGATTGCTCTTTCGCTTCACGACGGTGCGCGGCCTCGGGCCAGTATACCCAAATCTTCGAGGCGGCCTCACAAGTCCGGAAGTGTTGTGGCGGTCGAAATGCCCGCGACTGCTCGGTGTCCCCTCACGGACGGGCGCCACGCACTCGGATGGGGGAAACGGACGCCGGGTCTACACGGAGTGGATGTAGCTTGGGTTTGGCCCGATGTTGCTCCCGGTGTCCTATGGGACGAATCGACACAACCGGTGGAGAGGTCCACCGTCAAAGCCCGTCTGTGGAAGTCAAAGGTAGATCTCGTGGTCAACCGCCTGTGGTTAGGCGGACGGGGCCCCGGGGTAGTAATGCCACCGAGCGCCGACCGCCCTCATACATGCAGGTGGTGAGTGGCATGTCCGAAGAGGCGCACGCGCTCCGGTGTGCCTCACACGGACGGCGGCCACGCGACCGGAGGGGGGAAACGGACGTCGGGTCTACACGGAGGGGATCTTGCCGTGGTTGGCCCGGATGTTGCTCTAAAGTGTTCAGACATTGACCTAACATGACCGGTGGAGAGGTCCACGTCAAAGCCCGTCTCGGGAAGTCAAGGGTAGATCTCGTGGTCAACCGTCCAAGGTTAGGCGGACGGGGCCCTGGGGTAGATGCCACCGAAGCGCCGCACCGCCCTCATATGCAGGTGGTGTGGTGGCATGTCCGAAGAGGCGGCACGCCTCCGGGTGCCTCACACGGACGCGCGGCCACCGACGGAGGGGGAAACGGACGCGGTTGGCACACGAGGGGATCTTGCCGTGGTGTGGCCCGATGTTGCTCTAAAGTGTTCGTGATGGGCTGACCAACATGACCGGTGGATAGGCCCACCGTCAAAGCCCGTCTGCGGAAGTCAAAGGTAGATCCGGTCAAACGCCCAGGTTAGGGCGACGGGCCCGGGGTAGTAATGCCACCGACACGCACCGCCGCCATACATGCAGTGGTGTGGTGGCATGTCCGAAGAGGCGCACACGCTCGGTGTGCCTCACACGGACGCGCCACGCGACCGGAGGGGAACGGACGCCGGGCCCTACACGGAGGGGATCTTGCCGGGGTTTGGCCCGATGTTGCTCTAAAGTGTTCAGATTACCTAACATGACCGGTGGGGAGAAA